>ML260578.1:0-23690 GCA_005239495.1 Nicotiana undulata | reverse complement strand
TATATATATATATATATATATATATATATATATATATATATATATACACGTATACGCATATACATATGTCGAAACGGATAGCTGAAGGGCAATTATCTCCGAGAAGAGCTATGTATGAAACACTTCTAGTTTGGAAAGTATATTTGAACAGATGATATTTGAAACAGTAGTATTTGGGAAAGTATATTTGAATAAATGATATTTGAAACAGTAGTATTTGGGAAAGTATATATGAACAAATAAGATTTGAGAAAGACAGTATTTGGAAAAGTATATATTTTTAACAAATGACATTCGAAGGAGGAGTATTTGAGATATATATATATATTTTCATACAACGTATCTTAAAGGGACTATGTCCAACGATTTCTTTTATAAAAACGCATATATATGCATATACATTCAGAAAAAGTATGTTTCAAATAAGATTTTTCCTAAATCCTGAAAAGATTATATTTTCAAAAGTTTCCGACATAAATTCATGTTCTAAAAGTTTTTACTCGAGTTTTGACTGGGCTTTATTGAGCTTAAATTGCTAATGCTTGACGTGAGTAAATTGATACATGTGCTTAGTTGAGTGTTTTTACGGTATTGTGATTTCTGTATTGACTTGTGTGCTATCCTTTCCCTCTTGCGTATTCTCTGCTATGTTGTTCCGTGGTTTTGATTGCTGCACTCCCTTCCGCTTTATATTTCCTGTTGTTAATTATATTCGAAGATCTTTAGATAAATATTTGTTTCGGTCATTACTATTTATGCATTTTTCTTATTAGACCAATGGGTGTCTGGACTAGTCCTCGTCACTACTTCACCGAGGTTAGTCTTGATACTTACTAGGCACCGCTGTGGTGTGCTCATACTACTCTTCTGTGCATTTTTGTTTGCACAGATCCAGGTATTGATTGTTGCTAGCTGTGTAGAGGTTACTGAGGAGACTCAAGGTAAACATGTTGTTGCGTTCGCAGGCTTCGGAGTCACCTTCCTGTATACTTCCAACTGTACTTATTATTTCTAGACAGTTGCATTTAGGTTTGGTAGAAAAACTCATAGAGATTATGACTTGTACTTACCAGGTTTTGGGAAATTGTAAACTCAGTTAAGATTTCCATATCGAGACTGTTATATTTTATTTCATTATTGTTGATGCTCAGTAATATGTTAGGCTTACCTAGTCCCTAGGATTAGGTGCCATCACGGTACCCAACGGAGGGAAATTTGGGTCGTGACAAATTCAGATTACCAATATATCATAATTGTTCTTGTTTGTTTTGGTAAGTATGTTAGTTGTTTGGATTCTCTGATTGTTAGGTTCTCCATTTAAGGTTCTTTTTTATTAAAGGTTAGTGATGAGTGGTTAGTTGTTCTGTTAATCTTATGTCTTGTAACTAATTGATTAGGTTAGATCCTTAAAATTAAATGATTTCAGAACCATTAAAATCAAGTTAGGTTTGTTAAAAATTAGACTCATCTAGATTGTTCTAGAAGATCCTAAGAGGATTTTTAAGATCAGATTGGGGTCAAATTTCAGGGTGTATTTGAAATAACTAATCTTAAAAGGGTAAAATCTGAAATTTACAATGAATAGGACATCTAGAAGGTTCTAGCACTGTACAGTTGTCCCCTTTGGGCCTGAAAAAGAACGGACAGTTGTGCAAATGAAAGAATAATCTGATCCATTAGGGTAGAATATGCCTTTTTTGATACCACCCTAAGTTACTCTATAAATAGAAAAGGATCCTTACACTCTAGGGGGACAGAAAAAAAGATAGCAGCTACTGCTAAAAACAAAATTTCCAAAATATCAGTAGAAAAACAAATAGAAAAATCTGGCTACTTCTTTTGAACAAAAATCAATTAGTGTATCATTTTGATTCTCATCTTCTTCCTTGATATCCTGATTCTGAGAGCTCTAAGTATCTATACTCGAAGTTCCCGGGTTGATTTCTTGCTGGGGTTGTTTGGTTTTGGTTTGTTGCTGATCTACTGTTTTTTGTTGTTGGGTTTTCTCCTTTCTTGCTGATTTCCATCTCTGCCTGACCTTTATTTGGTCAGGTATTTCGTTATTTTTCTCTTTGAAAAGGTATGTAACATCTCACTCTAAATAAAAAAATTCTAGATCTGAACTTCTATTTCCTGTTGCTGTGCAAATTTGTTGTTCTTGTAGTTGAAATTACCTTTTCTATTTGTATGCAAACATGGAAAATGTGGTGTTCAAATGCTTATTGGTGTTTTTGATATTTCAGTCGATTTCTTTTTTCGTTAGCATATAGATAGATAAATTTGACTAAGTGATACTGAATCTTGCCTGATATATGTGAATCCTTTGAAGTTCCCTTTAAAATGTAGTCTAGTTCCTAATTGAGTCGCATTAAGGGAAGCAGGTCTGACCTCCTAATGGTCAGCTCCTCTCCAAAAAATGCATAAACATTCCACTCATTTTTGAAGAAATGCACGTTTGAGTCACAAGGTTTGAGTCAAAGGGTACTGCTGAGCTTGCACAGGAGCAACAACTTTTTATTTTTATTTTTATTATCTCGTTTTTTATTTAGAAAATTGTATTTTTGGACTAGGAGTTGTATTTTTAAATTCTATATTTTTTCATATTTGTAAAAATGGACTGGACATTCTACAAAGGATAGTCAACTTTGTTTTCCTTCGTTTACAAGTGTGAAATTCCCTTGAAGTTGGGCCAACTTGATAGAACAGCCCATTAAGGCTTTAATCAAGCTAAACCCCCTAGGCTATTGGGCCAAAAGGGAGTATACAAGCCCAATGCTTAGAATTGCTTATTCTAAGAAGTAACACGTTGATAATTAGGTATTTAATCATTAGGATTCCACTGAAGTTCAAAAGCATTTTTCCAAAAACTTTCATGTAATTCCGTGTTCAAATTCAACTGTTTGTAATATCACTATGAGCACTTATCGAAATCCTGAAAATAATCATTTCAGACACAATGAGTTTCGAGATATGAAAAACATGAATTTGTTATTTAAAACGTTTCTTTGTTCATCTCACCTTCTTTAGGTTCTTTTCCGAATTTACAACGAAATAGGCGTATGAACATTCCCATGTAGGACTCAATGCGTATAGATTATGAATTAAAAAGCATGTGTTTAGGCCGTCTGAAACTGATAAAACTATTCAGTTAATGCTCTATTGTAGTCGAATGTAATCATTTGACTCTTGAATATGCAATATGTGAATCAGTAATTTTTAGATTCCTTGTAAACCTTTTATTGTTGACATACCTTTAATGGAATTATATAGCTTTACTTATTTCACAACTAGCCATAATTAGGATTGGCCAAGTGTTAAATGAAAAATTGGGCTAAAACATGGCCATAGCCCAAACACTTGCCTTTAGGGTAGTAAATCTAATTCCTAGATGATTTTATACATATCTTATAGGCTAAGGATACCTCCTTTAGATTGATTTATAAAACTTAACAAATAATCCAATATTGCTTTAAATAAGCCTTTTCGTGGCTATACATAACCTACACTCGGGTGTGGCAACTCGTGCCCCTGACCCTAACTTCAAACAATAATTAAATCACACGTAGCAATCGCGGGTGCATTTCACGTGACGCGGTTGTGATGTGTCCAAAAATAACAAGTGCACGCCATCGTGACTTTTCCCAATATTAATCCATAAAACATCAAAAAATGATTTATATACACATCCCGTAAGCTGAAATACCTCTTTCAGATAAAAATTACAAAACTTAGAGAATAATTGAGTATCGCCTCAAATGGGCATTTTTAATCGTGATGACCATATAATCTAAACTCAGGTGTGGCAACTCATGTCCCTGATTCTAACTCGAATCAATAATAAAAATCACATGTGGTAATTGCGGGTGCATTTCATGTGGCGCAATTACAATGTGTCCAAAAACAAACAAGTGCACGCAATTGTGACTTATTTCAAGATAAATCCATAAACACTAAAAGAGGTTTAAAAGTTAAAGCGCTAAACACACAATAGGCTAAAATACGTAAATAATCAGTTAACTTAGGCCAAATATTAATAGTAAGAGACCGTGCTAGAACCACGGAACTCGGGAATGCCTAACACCTTCTCCCGGGTTAACAGAATTCCTTACTCAGATTTCTGGTCGCAGACAACTTAAAACAGAGTCTAAATTTCCTCGGTTTTGGGATTTGAATAAATGGTGTTGTCACGACCCATTTTGAGAGTCGTGATGGCGTCTGTCGTGAAACCAGGCCAGCCACCTATTCATAACTGATCCAGATTCGATTACCAGAGAAAATATCATTTTTAACAAGTCTGAAGATAATAACCATAATAAATCTGAAGTTGAAACAATCTATGAAAAAAAACTAAAATCCTACAAATTTCTGGATCCGGTGTCACACAGTTATGAGCTGCTAATACACAATGTAAAATAAAAGAGGAATGGCCAACATAGTCTGAAAAGTAAATAACGACAGGTAGACTAAGAAAAAGATGACGAGATCACGGTCGTCAGCTACTACCTCGACAACTCTGATGGAAACTGTCAGCTACTCAATGACCAAAGTCGGGTCCCGATTTACCTGGATCTGCACAAAAGGTGTAGGGGGTAACGTGAGTACACCAACTCAGAAGTAACGAACCCAAACTATGGGTCTAGAGGTAGTGACGAACTAAACCTCCGATATTTATGAACAACTATATATAAACTTGGACATAACAGTAATATAACTGAAAAATAAACAAAGATACACCAATTATATTTGTACCATCTACATACCAGCATATGATCATAAGGAATCAGAATTGATATGTACACAGTATCCCAAACTCTCACAAGGAAGTCCACTCAGTACTAGAGTTGGCCTTCATGCCAATGGAAAATCCATCCCGGATCATACATAAACACAAGTGATGTAGTCACCTAGTACTGAGGAAAAGGCCAGTCCAGCCCCACAGAGAAGATCCATCTCCGGAACATATCACTCAGACAACATCCATGTCTAGGGACGATCCATCCCTCAATATATCAATAACTTCGGACAAGATCCATGCCTAGGGAAGATCCATACCTCAATATCTGTGCACTCACTAGGGGTGTAATGACTCCGGAGGGGCTCCTATAAGCCGAAGCGCTATATCAAGACAACGAAGGCATGATTCGAGGATCGTTGTGATGTGCAGTCCGATCTCATAACTGTCTCAATACCAGGCTCTCAGCCTCACTCAGTCAATACCTTCCAGTCTCACTCACAAGGCTCCCAGATATAAGAATCAGCCCAAAACAATGATAACATATAAATAAACAAATAATTACTGAGACTGAGGTATGAAACATATGCTATAACAGGACTGAGTACATGAAAACAAATAGTCACGGATAGAGACAGCAATAGCTGACCATTCCGGTTTGAACATATTTGCGTGAAGCCTTAGCATTTATACTTAACATGATTTCTAACATGTTCAAGGTAAATACAACCTTCACAGTACAAGTATCGGCCTGAAATAACCATTAGGCAATGTCATGGGAGGAGCCAGACCACAAATATTCGGTGTACGCCCGCATGCCCATCACTTGGCACGTGCGTCGCCTTAATTAACATCAAATACCAGATAAATTGGAGTTTCGAACCCTCAGTTCCAAGTTTGGAAACGTTACTTACCTCAAAACCGGCTAAAATACTACTCCGCAGTGACCTTGCCTCTAAATTCGGCCTCCGAGTGCTCCAAATCTATCAACAATCAGATTTATGCCATTATAATATGCCAAGGAATGAAACCCAATCGAAATTTATCAATTTTAAGCACAAACCCGAAATTAGCCAAAACCTGACCCCCAGGCCCACATCTCGGAACTCGAAAAACTTTATACCAAAATGATCCTCATCATCTCACGAGTCCGTACATAAAATAAACTCTGGAATCGGAGTCCAAATGACCCCTCAAATCACCCCTAGAGGGTCCCTTAAACTCAAGCCCTAGTTTACCCTTCTTTCACTGATTTTTCTCAATTAAACATTGATAATAAGGTCCTTAATCACATATAATCAAGTTAATAAGCCCAAAAATATTACCTCAATGAAGAACAAACGTTTTCCTCTTTAAAAACTCTCATAAAGCTTGGAACACGCCACTAAAAATGGTTAAAAAAAGATTAAAAATCGCTAAGTCCCCTTTTTATACAATCTGCCCAGGTTTTTCACACTTGCGGCCCTTGCCCTCGCACCTGCGCTTAGGAGGACCGCACCTGCAAAATTTCATTAAACCGCAAATTCTCGCACCTGCAGCCCAGGCATTACACCTGCGGCTCCGCAGATGCGCCTAAACGACCGCTCCTGCAGTTTTCCTCTAGGACCCCTGTGCCCGCACCTGCGATCGACTTGGCCACTCATGTGGCTCGCACCTGCGGTCAAACATCTTCAGGTGTGGAAATGACAGCAGCTGAAGCTGGATATTTCCAAGGCCAAAATCCACGTTCACCATCCGAAATCAACCCCGAGCCATTCGGGACCCCAACCAAACATACCAACACATCCTAAATGTTCATTCAAACTTAGTTGCACCCCAGAACAACCAAAATAACATTAAAACACCAAAATCACATTAAATTCAAGCCTATCAACATTGAAATTCCTCAATTCCACTAACGATGCCGAAACCATCCAAACCACCTCCGATTGATCTGACATTTTGCACACATATCCAAAATGACATTACGAAACTGTTCCAATTGTCGGAATTCCATTAAGACCCCGATAGCCTATTTTCTACTGCCGACCGGAAATCACCAAAAACTAACTTTTGCCAATTCAAGCCTAATTCTGCACCGGACATCATAAAAATATTCCGAGCACACTCCTAAGTCCCAAATCAACTAAAGAAGCTATCCGAGTCATAAAATCCGCATTCAGAGGTCGTTTACCAATAAGTCAACTCTCAGTTGACTTTTTCAACTATAAGGCTATTTTTAGAGACTAAATGTCTCAATTCTCACTACGACCATTCTGAACCCGAGCCAACCGACTCCAACATATTATAAACAGTATAACCAACCCATTATCAAGCACAAACAATAATAGAAATGAAAATTCTACGAAACGACCGGCCGGATCGTTACATTCTCCCTCTGTTAAACAAAAGTTCGTCCTCGAACGGGTCTAGAAACATACCTGGAGTCTTAAACAAGTGAGGATATCTGCTCTGCATCTCCAGCTCAGTCTCCCAAGTAGCCTCCTCCACTGGTTGACCTCTCCACTGTACCTTTACTAAAGTTATGTCTTTAGACCTCAACTTTCTGACCTGACGATCCAAAATTGCTACTGGCTCTACCTCATATGACATATCACCCTCGAGCTGAACTGTGTTGAAGTCCAAAATATGAGACGGGTCACCAACATACTTCCGGAGCATCGACACATGGAATACTGGATGAACACTCGACAAGCTGGGTGGCAAGGCAAGTCTATAAGCCACCTCTCAAACCTTCTGAAGCACCTCAAAAGGACTAATAAATCGGGGACTCAGCTTTCCCCTCTTCCCGAACCTCATAAGACCCTTCATGGGTGACACCTTCAACAATACTTTATCTCCCTCAATTAAAAACACATCCCGGACCTTCCGGTCTGCGTAACGCTTCTGCCTAGACTGCGCTGTACAAAGTCGCTCCTGAATCAACTTCACCTTCTCCAACGCATCCTGAACCAAATCTATGCCCAATAGCCTAGCCTCACTGGGCTCAAACCAACCAACCGGAGATCTACACCTCCTACCATATAAAGCCTCATACGGGGCCATCTGAATACTGGACTGGTAGCTATTATTATAAGCAAACTCCGCGACTGGCAGAAACTAGTCCCATGAACCCCCAAAATCAATCACACAGGCACGTAACATGTCCTCTAAAATATGAATAGTCCACTCCGATTGGCCATCGGTCTGACGATGAAATGTTGTGCTCAACTCTATCGGAGTACCCATACCTCTCTGCACGGCCCTCCAAAAACTGAGATGTGAACTGAGTATTTCTGTCAGAAATGATAGAAACAGGAACTCCATGCAATCGGACAATCTCCCTGATGTAGATATCAGCTAACCGCTCCGAAGTATAAGTAGTACTGACAGGAATGAAGTGCGCGTACTTGGTCAGTCGATCCACAATGACCCAAATAGCATCAAATCCCCTTGAAGTTCGTGGAAGCCTAACTACAAAGTCCATGGTGATCCGCTCCCACTTCCATTATGGAATATCTAACCTCTGAAGCAATCCACCTGGTCTCTGGTGCTCATACTTGACCTGCTGGCAGTTGAGACACCGTGCTACATGCTCGACAATATCTTTCTTTATTCGCCTCCACCAATACTGCTGTCTCAGATCCTGATACATCTTCGCGGAACCCGGATGGATGGAATACCGAGACCTATGGGCCTCTGCTAATATCATCTCCCGAAGCCCATCCACATTGGGCACGCAAATACGGCCCTGCATCCTCATAACCCCGTCATCACCAATAGTCACATTCATGGAATCACCTCGACGGACCCTGTCCTGAAGAACTAATAAGTGTCGGTCATCATACTGGCATGCCCTAATCTGATCATAAAAAGAAGACCTAGAAGCCATACTAGCTAATACCCGCGGAGGCTCTGACAAATCCAATCTCACCAACTGACCCGCTAAAGCCTGAACCTCAAGTGCTAAAGGTTGCTCTGCTGCTGGAAGGTAGGCTAGACTTCCCAAACTCTATGCTCTGCGACTCAGGGCATCGGCCACTACATTAGCCTTCCCCGAATGATATAAAATAGTGAGGTCATAATCCTTGAGAAGCTCCAACTATCTCCTTTGACACAAGTTCAAGTCCTTCTGCTTCAGCAGATACTGTGACTACGATGATCAGTGAAAATCTCACACTGCACTCCATACAAATAATGGCACCAAATCTTTAAGGCATGAACAATGGCAGCTAACTCAAGATCGTGCACTGGATAATTCTTCTCGTGCACCTTCAACTGTCTAGACGTGTAGGCAATCTCCCTACCGTCCTGCATCAATACTGCTCCCAAGCCAACTCTAGAAGCATCACAGTAGACTGTATAAGAATCCGAACAAGTAGGCAACACCAATATCGGAGTTGTGGTCAATGGTGACTTGAGCTTTTGAAAGCTCTCCTCACACTCATCGGACCATCTGAATGGAGCACCCTTCTAGGTCAATCTGGTCAAGGGTGAAGCAATAGAAGAGAACCCTTCTACAAAGCGACGTTAATATCCCGCCAAACTAAGGAAACTCCTATCTCTATAGCTGAGGACGGTCTGGGCCAACTCTGCACCGCCTCAATCTTATTCAGATCAACTTGAATACCCTCACTAGACACCACGTGCCCCAAGAAAGCTATCGAACCAAGCCAAAACTCACACTTGGAGAACTTCGCATAAAGTTTCTCTTCCCTCAACCTCTGCAACACAACCCTCAAATGCTGAGCATGTTCCTCCTGGCTACGAGAATATACCAGGATGTCATCAATGAACACAATGGCGAAAGAATCAAGGTAAGGCTGAAACACGCTGTTCATCAAATGCATGAACCCGGCTGGGGCATTGGTCAGCCCAAATGACATAACCAGGAACTGATAATGACCATATCTGGTCATGAAAACAGTCTTCAGAATGTCAGAATCCTGAATCTTCAACTGATGGTACTCGGACCTCAAGTCAATCTTGGAGAACACTCTAGCTCCCTGAAGCTGGTGAAACAAGTCATCAATACCGGGCAAAGGATACCGGTTATTCACCGTAACCTTGTTCATCTGCCTATAATACACATGTGTATAGAGCCATCCTTATTTTTCAAAAACAACACCGGTGAACCCCAAGGTGACACACTAGGCAGGATGAACCCCTTATCTAGAAGTTCCTGAAGTTGCTCCTTCAATTCCTTCAACTCCATACGATAAGGTGGAGTAGAGATAGACTGGGTGCTGGCACCAAGTCAATACCAAAATCAGCATCCTTGTCAGGTGTCATGCCTAGCAGGTCTGCAGGGAAAACATCTGGAAAATCACGGACTACAGGAACATAATCCACAGAAGAAGTCTCACTACTAACATCCCTCACAAAATCAAGATAAGACTCACATCCCTTCCCAATCATACGTTGAGCCTTCAAGTAGGATATCACCCTACTATGCACATACTCTACCGAACCTCTCCACTCAATCCTCGGCAATCCAGGAATAGCTAAGGTCACGGTCTTGGCGTGACAATCAAGAACAACATGGCACGGAGATAGCTAATACATGCCCAATATCACATCAAAGTCAACCATGTTAAGCAATAATAGATCAGCCCGGGTGCCCAGACCCCCAATAGATATAACACAAGACCGGTACATCCAGTCTACCATAACTGTATCACCTACCGGACTCGACACATGAACAAATGTAATCAAGGACTCATGGGGTATATCCAAGAAATTCGCAAAGTATGATGAAACATATGAATACGTGGAACCAGGATCAAATAATACCAAAGCATATCGGTGACAGACCGAGATAATACCTGCAATCACCGCATCTGAAGCTATGGCATCTGGTCTATCTGGGAGTTCATAGAAGCGAGCCTGCCTTCCACCTAATCGACCTCCCCCTCTAGGGTGGCCTCTGACTGACTAGACTCCACCCCTGGCTGCCTGAGCGGGTGGTGTAGAAACTGGTGCTGAAGCTGGAGGTTGGCTCCTCTGCTGAAATGAACTACCAGAAAGGCGGGGAAAATACCTCTTGATATGAATCGGATCCCCACACTCGAAGCAACCCCTCTCAGCAAAAGACGGTGGGGACTGAAGAGAACCCCTAGAACCAGAATAGCTGCTAGAAGAGCCATATGCTGAAGAACTCTGAACTGATGGTGGCCGAGATGAACTCTGGGCTAGGAGGGAGCTGAATGATGAACGGCTCGGATGAGATCTATGGGGATCGTGTCCTGATAAAGCACCACTGTCGACTAGACGAGCTGGTTGAGGAGGCCTAAATGAACGGCCTCTGTTGTGCTGAGACTGACCTCCTGAGTGAACAACACCATAGCTACCAGAACCTCGAGGCCTCTTTGCCTCCCTCTCAACCCGCTCCTGGCGGCAAACTGACTCAATCTCCCTGGCTATATCAACTACCTCCTCAAAAGAAGCACCAGATACCCTCTCCCTGGTCAGAAAGAACCGAAGTTGGTAAGTGAGACCAACAACAAACCTCCTGATCATCTCTCTGTGTGTGGGAACTAGCCAGATGGCATGACGTGCCAACTCGAAGAACCTCATCTCATAATGCGCCATGGTCATGTCCCCCTGACGCAACTACTCGAACTCTCTACGCAACTCCTCTCTACGGGACTGCGGTATATACTTCTCCAAAAAGAGAATGGAGAACTGGTTCCATGTAAGGGGCGCTGCATCAGCGGGTCTACACCTCTCATAGGCCTCCCACCAAGCAAGTGTAGCTCCTGAAAACTGTAAGGTAGTAAATGGGACCCCACTAGCCTCGAATATCTCTATTGTGCGTAGTATCCTCTGACACTTATCCAAGAAGGCTTGGGCATCCTCGCCCTCAGTACCACTATATATCGGAGGCTGGAGTCTGCTGAATCTCTCTATCATGCGCTGCTCATCATCAGCTAAAGTTGGGACCACATAATCCTGTACCGAAGAAATCGGCTGCATTGGAGCTGTCCCAGGTGTCTGAAGCCCTTGGGTGACCTGCTCAAGTGTCCGGGCAGTAATGGTCATAGCAACGGCCTGTGCCAGGCTGGTGCACACCATCAAGATCTGGGCTAGGGTCTCCTGGAGACCCAGGATCACAACGGTCACTGCTGGTGCCTGAGCCTGTCCCGCTGGGATCTCAACTGCGGGGACCTGATCCTGAGCAATGGGAGGGTCCACAGGTGCTGCCCCGGCTGCTGCACGGGTTTCACCCCTCCCTCTGCCATGGCCTCGACCGCGGCGCCTGTCGTGAAACAAGGCTAGCCACCTATTCATAACTGATATAGATTCGATTACCAGAGAAAATATCATTTTTAACAAGTCTGAAGATATTAACCATAATAAATCTGAAGTTGAAACAATCTATGAAACAAAAACTTAAATCCTACAAAATCTCGGATCCGGTGTCACACAGTCATGAGCTGCTAATACATAATGTAAAATAAAAAAGGAATGGCCAACATAGCCTGAAAAGTAAATAACGACAGGTAGAATAAGAAAAAGATGACGAGATCACGGTCGCCGGCTGCTACCTCGACAACTCTGATGGAAACTGTCAGCTACTCAATGACCAGAGCCGGGTCCCGATGTACCTGGATCTGCACACAAGGTGCAGGGGGTAACGTGAGTACACCAACTCAAAAGCAACGAACCCAAACTATGGGTTGAGAGGTAGTGACAGATTAAACCTCCGATGTTTATGAACAACATTATATAAACTTGGACATAACAGTAATATAACTGAAAATAAACAAAGATACACAAATTATGTCTGTATCATCTACATACCAGCATATGATCATAAGGAATCAGAAATGATATGTACACAGTATCCCAAACTCTCACAAGTAAGTCTACGGGGACCGTGTCCTAATAAAGCGCCACTGTAGACTAGACGAGCTGGTTGAGGAGGCCTAAATGAACGGCCTTTGTTATGCTGAGACTGACCTTCTAAGTGAACAACACCATAGCTACCAGAACCTCGAGGCCTCTTTGCCTCCCTCTCAACCCGCTCCTGGCGGCAAACTGACTCAATGTCCCTGGCTATATCAACTACCTCCTCAAAAGAAGCACCAGATACCCTCTACCTGGTCAAAAAGATCCGAAGTTGGTAAGTGAGACCATCAACAAACCTCCTGATCTTATAAGCCCAAGCGCTATATTAAGCCAACGAAGGCATGATTCGAGGATCGCTGCAGTGTGCAGTCCGATCTCATAACTGTCTCAATACCAGGCTCTCGGCCTCACTCAGTCAATACCTTCCAGTCTCACTCACAAGGCTCCTAGATATAAGAATCATCCCAAAACAATGATAACATATAAATAAACCAACAATTACCGAGACTGAGGCATGAAACATATGCTATAAAGGGACTGAGTACATGAAAGAAAATAGTCGCAGATAGAGACATCAATAATTGACCATTCCTGTCTGAACATATTGGCGTGAAGCCTTAGCATTTATACTTAACATGATTTCTAACATATTCAAGGTAAATACAACCTTCAAAGTACAAGTATCAGCCTGCAATAACCATTAGGCAATGCCATGGGATGAGCCAGGCCACAAATATTCGGTGTACGCCCGCATGCCCGTCACTTGGCACGTGCGTCATCTTAATTAACATCAAATACCAGATAAATTGGGGTTTCGAACCCTCAGTTCCATGTTTGGAAACGTTAATTACCCCAAAACCGGATAAACTTCTACTCCGCAATGCCCTTGTCTCTAAATTCGGCCTACGAGTGCTCAAAATCTACCAACAATCAGATTTATGCCATTATAATATGCCAAGGAATGAAACCCAAACGAAATTTATCAATTTTAAGCACAAACCCGAAATCAGCCAAAAACTGACCCCCGAACCCACGTCTTGGAACTTGAAAAACTTTAAACCAAAATGATCCTCATTATCTCACGAGTCCATACATATAAAGAACTCTGAAATCGGAGTCCAAATGACCCCTCAAATCACCCCTAGAAGGTCTCTTAAACTCAAGCCCTAGTTTACCCTTTTTCCACTATTTTTTCCCAATTAAACACTGATAATAAGGTCCTTAATCACATATAATAGAGTTTATAAGCCCAAAAATCTTACCTTAATGAAGAACACACATTTTCTCTTCAAAAACTCTCAAAAAGCTCGGAACCCGCAATAAAAATGGTGAAAAGAAGACTAAAAATCGCTAAGTCCCCTTTTTATACTTTCTGCCTAGGCTTTTCGCACCTGCGGACCTTTCCCTCGCACCTGCGCTCAGAAGGACTGCACCTGCGGAATTTCATTAAACCGCCAATTGTTGCACCTGCAGCCCAGGCATCGCACCTGCGGCTCCATTGATGCGCCTAAACGACCGCTCCTGCGATTTTCTTCCAGGACCCATGCGCCCGCACCTGCGATCAACATGGCCACTCCTGCGGCTCGCACCTGCGGTAAAACATCCGCAGGTGCGGAAATGACAGCATCAGAAACACCAGCAGCTGAAGCTGCATATTTCCAAGCCCAAAATCTACATTCACCATCCGAAATCAACCCCGAGCCCCTCGGGACCCCAACCAAACATACCAACACATCCTAAATGGTCATTCAAACTTAGTTGCACCCTCATAACAACCAAAATAACATCAAAACACCAAAATCACATCCAAATCAAGCCTATGAACTTTGAAATTCCTAAATTCCACCAACGATGCCGAAACCATCCAAACCACCTCCGATTGATCTCACATTTTGCACACATATCCAAAATGACATTACGAACCTATTAAAATTGTTGGAATTCCATTACGACCCCGATAGCCTATTTTCACTGCCGACTGGAAATCACCCAAAACTAACTTTCGCCAATTCAAGCCTAATTCTACACCGGACATCACAAAAATATTCCGAGCACACTCCTAAGTCCCAAATCACCTAACGAAGCTATCTGAGCCATAAAATATGCATTCCGAGGTCGTTTACCAATAAGTCAACTCTCAGTTGACTTTTTCAACTATAAAGCTATTTTTAGAGACTAAATGTCTCAATTCTCACTACGACCATTCTGAACCCGAGCTAACCGACTCCAACATATTATAAACAATATGACCAACCTATGATCAGGCACAAACAGTAATAGAAATGCAAATTCTACGAAACGACCGGTTGGGTCATTACAATTGTCCTGGAACATCATCAAAAATCCGGGTGGCGACTTTGAAAAAATTAAAATAAATTCCAAATCCGAATAATGTCACTTAAAATGAAAAAACTCCCTTATTACCCCTTTTATTAATCCAGGGGTTAAAAAAATAGGTATGACACCCTCTGAAAGGTATCGTGAGGTCACCTAGTCTTTACGACTAGGTAAGCCTATTATTAGGGAAAAACTTAAATAAAACACAAGAAATAAGGAAATAAGAGAAATGGTCTAATTAAAATAACTGTGCCGCTCGTCTCATACAAAATATTTTCCCAATGACCTGGAATGCCACAAATAGTCACAAGCTTCTAACAACTACTGTAGCTCTAAACAAGTATGGAAAGTACAGAAATACCTTGCGGTCTCCTAGAATCAGCAGCAACAACTATCTACGAGGATGATAGCTCGTAGCTGGATCTGCACACGAAAACATATGCAGGAAAGGATCTGAGTACAGCACATTTGGTACCCAGTAATTGCCAATCCTAACCCCGGTCAAGTAGTGACGAGGTCAGGTTAAGGCTCTACTGGATTAAATAAAATCAATTTAAACAGTACGAGAGATAAATAAATTCTACAGTAAATAGTTAAGAAACAAATACTCGAAAACTTAACAGTAAAGAGAGCCCTCGCCTCAGAACAAGGTAACACAAGGTGGAATCTCCCGGGATACCGTCCCGTAGTTCCATATGATTATGCAGTACAGGGGGATCTCCCAAAATAAATATGCAGTGCTGAGGGATCTTCCCGGAATACGTCTGTAGTCCCAAAATAAATATGCAGTGCTAGGGGACCTCCCGGACTACGTCTGTAGTGCCAAAATAAATATGCGATGCGCAATAAATGACATGTATGGCATCAATTTATACAGTTCATCTAATCACAGATAAGAAAAAGCAGTAAGCTAACTAGGCATGGCGCACAGAGTGTCAGATAGGCAATTAAATATTAAACAAGGAAGCATGCTTTTCTAATCTAAGTTGAACAATTTAGCATATTAAACGATTTTATAGGAGAAAAACAATTTATGATTTTCGAAGGAAAAATAGGATTTTTACAATAATGGCATATGTACGTACTCGTCACCTCACATACATGGCGTCCACACAACAATTAATATCAAACATCCTAAGGGGAAGTCCCCAACACAAGGTTAGGCGAGTCACTTACCTCAACCGCTCAATCCAACTTGAAATCACGTTCTTGCCACGAATACCTGACTCCAAATGGCCCAAATCTATTCAAATTAATTGCATAATGTAAATATAACTTTAAGTAACTAATTTAACTAATCGCCCCAAAGAGTCCCCCGGGCCCACGTCTCGGGATCGGGTAAAAATCACAAATTTTAGACACTCATTAAATCACGAGTCTAACCATACCAAATTTACTCAAATCCGATACCAAATTCTCGATCAAAACCCTAAAACTCGGCCTACGAACATTTCTCAATTTTTCCCAAAATTTCACCCCAAATCCGAAATTAAATGATAAAATTAATCATAGATTAGCCGGAATTAATCAAAATAAAGTAAGAATCACTTACCCCAAATACCCACGTGAAAATCCCTCTAAGAATCTCCTAATCCCGAGCTCTCAAGTCCAAATTGTGAAGAATGGCTTAAACCCTCGTTTTTGAACATTTTAATTCTGCCCAGATTTTCCTTAATCGCGATCGCGGAAGTACACTTGCGATCGCGAAGAACAACTTCGCTGCCTTAACTTTTTACTCTGCGCGATCGCGACACCACCCACGCGAATGCGATGTTTTGGTTCCACTGACTTACACGTCCGCGATTTCTCCCACGCGATTGCGAAGGTTTAACACCCAGCTTCTCTTTTCTGCCTTATTCTTCTATGCAAACGCGGCCTGGCCCACGCGTTCGTGATGCACAACTTGCCTACCCTACGTGATCGCGTCCCTTTCTATGCGATCGTGAAGCATTAACCCAGTTGGACTCCAAATTGTTCTACGCGATCGCGATGAAGAAAAACTAGCTACAAACACCAGCAAAACCAACAATCATCCTAAGTCCAAAAATGACCCGTTGAGCATCCGAAACACACTCGAGGCCCCCGGGACCTCAACCAAAACTACCAACCTGTCCCATAACACCATAAGAACTTAGTCGAGCCTTCAAACCACCTCGAACAACACCAAACACAAGAATTACACACGGATTCAAGCCTAAGAACTTAGCATTTTTTCCAAAATCTACCAACGATGCCGAAACACGTCAAACCTCGTCCGAATGACCTCAAATTTGACACAAAGGTCAAATATGACACTCAATACCTACAGACACTTCCGGAATTCCATTCCGAGCCCGATATCAAAATTTCACCCATCGGCCAAAATCGCCGAAAATCTAGCTTTCGCCAATTCAAGCCTAAATCTACTACAGACCTCGAAAATACATTCCAGATGCGCTCCTCACCCCAAAATCACTCAACAGAGCTAACGGAGTTGACGTAATTCTATTCCGGCTCCGTCTTCACACAATTTTGACTATTATCTGGTTTCTAAGGCTTAAACTCATAATTAGGGACTATCTGACCCAAAACTCTCCAAATTCCATAACTAATCACTCCGGAAACTCCCAATAGCAGGAACAAACGTGGGGAAAGCAGTTATTAGGGGATCGGGGCTCTAACTCTCAAAATAACCGGCCGGGTCATTACATATTGAGAATTTTGTTTGGAATATTCGTTTGAACTCTCCTCAATGTTATTTATATTTCCTTCATGGCTATTTTATTGAGATTTATATGCTTGGTGAGGAAGAGTGTAAATCATGAAGGGTGATGATGTGCCATTGTTTATATTCATTATCATGCAAAGAAAAGTGTAAAGCACGAGGGATGATGCCTTACCATTGCGTATATTCATTATCATGTGAGGAAGAGTGTAAAGCACTAAGGGTGATGCCGTGCCATATTATTGAGTGTAAAGCACGAAGAGTGATGACGTGCCATATTATTAAGAGTAAAAGCACAAAGGGTGATGCCGTGCCATGTAATTGAGAGTAAACACACGAAGGGTGATGTCGTGCCATGTCATTGTGAGTAAAAGCACGAAGGGTGATTCCGTGCCATTACATTTGTACTTTTATACTTTTGTATCTTTGCGAGTTCATGGCACGATGGGTGTTTCCGTGCAAGCAAGGACGAGGGACACGCATTATGTTATGATATTCTTTTCTTGCATATCGTATTCTTTATCTCAATCGTTGTTGTGTTGACTAAACCTTCTACTTGTTTAATTTGTAAACATCATGCCTGCTTTCTGCTGTTATGATTGCACCCATGTCATATCTGTTTCGTTGCACTTAGGTACGAGTCTTATTCTACGTTGGCCATTTATGCCTCTATTTGCTGCATTATAAGGAACATGTACCCCTCTCCCTTTCTCTTATTTCTTATATCCATCTTTACGCCTTCATCATGCTAGTTAGATGAAATTATAACCCTTTTTCCTAATTATGGTCATTAACTCTATGCTCTCTGCTTGGTCTGTTACTAATGTTCTTCTGTGCTTTCTCGTTTATTATTACCGCTTGCATATTCCCTTTCTGGTCATTTCTATTATCGATATTTCTATCATCTGGTTGGTACTGTTTTACGCATATATGGTGAGGATGAGATAAATGCACGAAGGGTGTTGTCGTGCAGTTAGATTTGATGTCTTGAGTACTTCTTTCACACTATGAAAGTTTTGATGTGATTGTTGACGTTCGTGGGCTTTCGTTCTAAGGAAAGGGCCAGTTAAGATGTTGGAAACTGTTTAATTGTGATACTTTCTAGTAT
This sequence comes from Nicotiana undulata, assembly GCA_005239495.1. Classification (NCBI taxonomy): domain Eukaryota; kingdom Viridiplantae; phylum Streptophyta; class Magnoliopsida; order Solanales; family Solanaceae; genus Nicotiana; species Nicotiana undulata. The sequence goes on along the minus strand of ML260578.1, from coordinate 4,979 downwards.
CCTTTTATTGCATTGTACAGTCACATTGTGTACTCTATTCTATTATTCTATCGTATAGTTCTATTGCTATTTTACATTATAGTGTTTATCAATGAGCATCTTTTAACTAAAATCCTCGTCACTACTTCGACGAGGTTAGACAAGATACTTACCAGTACATGGGGTCGATTGTACTGATACTGCACTTCTGCACACTCCGTGCAGACTATTGGAGCGAAATTGCTGAAGAAGTCGGGAGCTGACCCTGAAGATGTTCGTGTATTCTGGATAGAAGTTGCCACTTGTCCTTGGTATTTTTAGGCAATTATTAATATGTTCATGTAGTTTTCAAACATATCGTGTGATTATTTAGATTTGCTTTATAAATTCTAAATCCTAGAAGCTCATGATTCGTACTACCAGTTCTTGGGTAAATTTGTAATAGTTCAGATAAAATCGTATTTTAATTTCCTATAAGTTCATTTGGTTTGTATCTTTTGTTAATTGGCTTACCTAGCGGGTCAAGTTAGGTTCCATCATGACATGTGTTTTTTTGGTCGTGACAGCCTTTTAAGGCCAGCTTAAGGAACCAAGTGTTCCAATTTCAACCCGAACCTTTCCTAATCTCAAACTAACCATCCCCCCAAGTCATAAAATATTAAAAACACATACGTGGAGTATTATTTAGGGGAACGGTGTTCTAAAAAGTACACCTCCAGTCGCCGTAGAAAATGACCAACGAAAAAATGTGGTCGGAGAAGATGATCGGAAAATGAGATAGCTACTCAGAATCCATGAATTCTTCTTTTTCTTCTTTATTTTTCCCCACTTTTTTTCACCTTTTTTCCTCCACCATTTTAGGATAAGAATAGTGACAGTCTCCAGAGAAGATGACAGGAGAGAGAGGGTTCGATCATCCGAAAGTTTTCACTACTAGAAATTCGAAAAAAATCGACCACGATCGACCGACCAAAGCTGGTTGGTTTTTCAAAATATTTTATTTTTTAAATTTTCTTTACGAAATCGACCAACTTTGGTCGGTTGTCTTTGGCGCAAAAATGCACGAAACTATTTTTGATTCCCGCACAATTTGGTTTTCAAGAAACCGACTAACTTTGGTCGGTTTTTCATTTAAAATGAATTAAAATTAATATTAAAAAACCAACCAAATTGGTTTGTTAATTCGGCCGGTCATTTTAAAAAACCAATCGTGTTCAGTCGGTAATTTTATTTTTTAATAAAATCGACCAACTTTTGTCGGTTATTTTCGTTTAAAAATACAATTAAAGAGTATAAATAAAATAAAATACAATGTTAACACAAAATGTGCTAATGGTCTAGTGGTAGAATAGTATCCTGCCACAGTACAAACCCTAGTTCGATTCTCTGATTGTATATTTTTTAATTACATAATTAAAGTACACAAACTTTGGTCGGTTTTTTCGATAATTGTTTTTTAATTTAATTGACCGACCAAAGTTGGTCGGTAATTTCATACCAACATTGGTCAGTATGCCCTTCCGATCTTTAAAATACCGACAACACGTTAATGGTCGCGTTTTGGGCAGTTATTTGCCATTACCAGCCAAATTTGGTCGGTTATTTTTGATGATTTTTTCCAAATTTCTAGTAGTGTTTCCGGCAGCTCATAACCGAGTTTCTTCATTACCCCACTAAATCTCTTAATATTAAATCTTAGGAAAGGGAAAATTTAATTCCGACGAGAAATGTTCACCAAAAAAAAGCTTTCCGGTGATCCTGTCAATTCCTTCACAGGTGGTAATAGTAGAGGAGAGAAGAAAGCAAAAGGAAGAGAAAAAAAAACAAATACTAAAACAAACTAATATTTTATGAAAGAATTGGTAATAAAAATAACTTTAAATTAGTTTTTTACCTCTCACTCTCTTCAAGAGGGGGATTTACACACTCTACACCACATCAGCTCAAAAGGTTGTACTTATTACACTTCTAACAAGGCCGGAGATCATAGGACACCCGTTTTTTTAAGGGGTGCAACTGGAACTTAGGTACATCCCCCATAGAGAGAGTAAAATTTATTATTTTTGGGCCAATGTTTGTTTAACTGTGTAAATGGGCTAGAACGTGTGCTGGACCGAGTGAGCTGACGGGTTCCTATTCTCTGTAAACGTAGCATTGGTTTTCGACGTAAAATCAAATGTTTACTTTGTCCAAAAAATATGATTATCGCTATGAAGTAGATATCCTACTCGATGAACAGAAAGTATCTTCAACTGAACTACCCCTTATAAACCCTTACTCTGCTTTTGCCAAAACATCATTTGCACCATGGACCCAAATCCGTTCCTTAGTCCAACATAAACCAAAAAGGAGTCAAGGAATATGTTGCTGCCTCAAAACTTGATCAGCATCCTATTCTTGCCACTCGAGAGGAACAATTTATTACCCTCCAAATTCCAGCTATGTCCATTTGTAAGCAGCTCATTACAAAATTGGCCAATTCATAAAATATTACCAATATTAGCCGAATATTACTAATATTAGCCAATTAGCTATTTGTAGCAAAAAAAGGTCAAATTTTTGTTTTCTTTTGAGTGGGTGTTATTAGAATATATTGGGTACATCTTATGGAGCTTGAATATCATTTTTGGGATGATTTGGTGAAGTTTTAAGGTGGTTTGAGTTGAAAATTCGAAGTAAAAACTGAACATGAAAAAATGATTTGTGTATCATTTGTGTATAACATATGTATCATATTTGTATCAATTGTGTATCACAAGTATATCTGTGTGTGAGATACATGTGTGATACATGTTTGATATATGTGTCGCAGAAGAATTTCTTGAACTTGATTTAATTACGAATTTTGATACAAAACCAGTCCAAATCACCTCCAATCTTCCTCAAATTTTGTATATTGACTTATGTAACGACCTGGCCGGTCGTTTTGGAGAGTTAGCGCCCCGATCCCCTGATAATTGTTCCTCCCTTGCCTTATTAGGTTGATAGAACGAGTCGGAGCGTTGAGTGATGAAAATTGGAGTGTTTTTGGACATATAGTCCTTTAAGGTGAGCTTTGACCTTAGAAATTGGGCCGGAGCGGGAGCTGTATGAAGACAGATCCGAAATGGAAATCCGTGGACTCCGTCAGCTCCATTGAGTGATTTCGGGGTTCGGAGCGTGTTCGGAATGTGTTTTTGAGGCCAGACGTAGATTTAGGCTTGAATTGGCGAAAGTTAGATTTTTGGCGATTTCGACCGATAGGTGAGATTTTGATATCGGACTCGGAATGGAATTCCAAAAGCGACAGCAGGTCCGGAATGTCATTTATGACCTGTGTGCAAAATTTGAGGTCATTCGGACGGGTTTAGACGTTGTTCGGCGTCGGAAGTGAATTCTTGAAAATTCCTAAGTTCCTAGGCTTGAATCTATGCATTTTTGGATATTTTGATGTTATGGGACGTGTTTTTAAGGCTCAACTAAGTTGGAATGAGGTATTGGGGTCAGTTGGTGGTTTTGGTTGAGGTCCCGGGGGCCTCGGAGTCGATTCAGATGTTTAACGGGGAGTTTTGGGACTTTGCAAGCAGCTGAACCAGATCCTCTTCTGGTGTTCCGCACCTGCGATGGAATCTCCGCTGGTGCGAGCTCGCAGGAGCGACCCCCTAGCCACAGGTGCGAAGGGTGAGGAGTCTTCCCAGGGTCCGCAGGTGCGATGGAGCTTCCGCAGGTGCGGAGCCGCACCAGCGACAAAAGACCCGCAGGCGCGACCCCTGCCCAGCCTAAGTGAATTTCGTACCTGCGATTGGATTTCCGTAGGCGCGGAGCCGCACCAGCGAACAGACAGCCGCAAGTGCGATCCCAGGGGTTTTAATGAAATCCCGCACCTGCGATGATATTTCCGCAGGTGCGGGTAAAGGGACTGCAGGTGCGGAAATCCCTGTTCATATTCTAAAAATTCGAGGGTTATGTTATTTCACCAATTTTGAGTTGTGGGAGCTCGGAAGGGGCGATCTTTGAGAGGGTTTTCACGTGGGTAATCGAGGTAAGTGATTTTCTACCACCATATATTAATTTCCGCGTTCCTAATCTTAAACCCCACCCTTAAATTCATGATTTTGAGTTAAAATTGAGGAAAAATGGAAGAAACTTCTTAGACCTAATTTTGGGGTTTCGATTGGGTAATTCACCTCCGATTGGAGATATTTTCATATGGTTAGACTCGGGAGCGAACAAGGGTTCAGAAAATATAATTTTTCCCAATTCTGAGACGTGGGCTCGAGGGGCGTTTTGGTAAAATTTTCTAATTTCGCGTATTAGTTCTGAATTAATTAGTTATTTCGATTTCTTGAATTTATATCCCATCGAATTGAATAGATTTGGGCCACCCGGAGTTGGATACTCGTGGCAAAAGAGTGATTAGCGATTGATTTGCACAGTTGAGGTAAGTGGCTTGCCTAACTCTGTGTTGGGGAATCTCCCTTAGGCATTTTTACTGGTTTTCCTATAAAAACCCCATGTACGTGAGGTGACGAGCGCGTGCACGGGATATTTTCACTGAAGTTCCTTATTTCTTTCTACATAATGCTTTCTTTCCAACTCTATTATTACTGCTATCATTTAAATTGCATAATAACTTAAGATTTANCCGTGTACGTGAGGTGACGAGCGCGTGCACGGGATATTTTCACTGAAGTTCCTTATTTCTTTCTACATAATGCTTTCTTTCCAACTCTATTATTACTGCTATCATTTAAATTGCATAATAACTTAAGATTTATCATGGTAAATTGATTTCTAACTTATTTTCCAATCGTTACTATTCTTTGAATCTGATTTAATGATCTTTCTTCGAGATTTCCAACTTTCATTTCCTCAAGCCCTTAAAATTACATTATTTTGGAGATTTACTTATTATTACGTATAAATACAGGGATTGCGGGCATAGACTGAGCCTTTCGCTCATTATGCATTGCATACAGGGATTGCAGGCATAGACCTGAGCCTTTCCCTCATTCTGCATT
>ML260576.1:0-71611 GCA_005239495.1 Nicotiana undulata | reverse complement strand
ATTTCCCATTCACCCATTTTAAGCATTAATATATCATTAAATACTTAAAATCCCAACAACCCCTACTTAATGCAGGTAGAGAGGATGTTTCCAATAGACCCTCGGCCCAGGTAGGACAAGAAGAAGAAGAGGCAAGCACGAAAGGAAGAAAGACGGAAAAAAATTCCAATAAAAATCACATATCGTAATAAAGGATAAATACAACAACAACAAACTCAGTTTAATCCCAACATGTGGGGTCTGGGAAGGGTAGTCTCTACGCAGACCTTACCTCCCTACCTAGTGCAGGTAGAGAGGCTGTTTCCAATAGACCCCCGGCTAAAAACAAAATATACCAATAAAAATCACATACTGTAATACAGGATAAATACTATCCAATAATAGTAACAGGGAATACAATATCTGAGGCGAACAAAACTACATACCGTAATAAATCTAAGAATATGAAGGGAAATGCATACTACTAAATCTATCGGTGAACACTATAAACTACCTACTAAGATTCTACATTAATCCTCGACCTCCACACCCTCCTATCAAGTGTCATGTCCTCGGTGAGCTGAAGCAGCGCCATGTCCTGCCTAATCACCTCTCTCAGTACTTCTCTCACTACTTCTTAGGCCTCCCTCGACCTCTTCTCAAACTCTCCATGGCCAACCACTCACACCTCCTAACAGGAGCATCAATATTTCTTCCCTTAATAAAGGATAAATAATATCCAATAATAACAACAAGGAATACAATGCCTTAAACGAACAAAAACCACATATCGTAATAAAAATCTAAGAATACGAAGGGAAATGCATACAACTAAGCCTATCGGTGAACACAAAAAACTACCTACTAACCTTCTACCTTAATATTTTCTCATTTAAAATTCTTCCAAAACGAAAGTAATTAATTTTGAGAATTAGCTCATCAATTTAAAATATTGGCATTATGTTTCGTTTTTTCTTTTTACACAACATGTTTGACAATTATAACGGTGTTGCATAATGGACAATGAATTATCTGGAGAATCACGATCTTTAAGTTAAATCTCAGCAGAGGCAAATTACTCAAAGATTGTTTCTCATTTGCTTAAACCTAGATAGACATAAGTCAGAATATCTATGTTACTGAAAGTGATAATAGGTAACCTATAAAATAATTGAAGTACACTACAAAGTAATTTAGTGGGCGTTTGGACATAAAAATCGTAAAATTCCAAAAAAAAATGAAAAAGAAATTCAAGTGATAAATGTATTTAAAAATTAGAATTGTGTTTGGACATGAATATCATTTTGGGTTGTTTTTGAAGTTTTGTGTATGATTTGAGTAAAAAAATTGAAAAATAACATTTTGGTGTTTTTAAATTGTCGAAAAATTCAACTTCAAGTAAAATTAAAATCTTTATGGTCAAACACTGATTTAGAAAAAAAAAGTACTTTTTTCTGAAAAAACGTGAAATTTTTTAATGTCCAAACGGGCTATTAGGACCAGTTTGGCCATGAGTTTTTCCAAAATTATTTTCGCCAAACTCATATTTTGCTATAAATTTTGCTCACATTTTGGCAAAATCCCAAATCCCAAAATCACCTCAATTGCTGATTTTGAGCCAATATCCCAAAACTTAAGAATTTTATACATGTTTTTCCAAAATAAAGTTGGGAAATATGTTTTGAAAACGTATGTCCAAACATATTTTCATCTTCAAACCAAACTTCACCTAAATCAGATTTTTCAAAATAAATTTGAAAATCTAAGACCAAACGCTAGCATTATAAAAAAGAAAATTTCAATACAAGGTGAATGCTAAGAAGGGAGATAATTTACAAAAGAAGTGGTAAGGAGAAGAAATGAGCAAGAGCCATGACTGACATAGCATTGGCCATTGGGGAACCTAAAAGGACAATGACACAAGTCACAACCTTTTATTTTTATTGAGTTTCTCTACATTGTTTGTTAAATAGTTGGGAACAAGACCATAGATCTTCAATGTTCCAACTAAAACACTAGTCAAGAAATTGATTGGTTATGGAACTAAGAGAAAAAGATGATGATCTAAATGGCCCATACTGCAAATTGCCACTAGCTACCTAAGGCTTCCCTAGCCACCATTTGTACCGTAGGCAGTGAGGGGGCAAATTGCAATAGCTGTAGAACAGCAGAGTGCACAGAAGAAAGACAGAGCCACTGCAATTTTTGCAGAATGAATAGCAAATACTTATCCATTTACAATTAAAAAGGAATGGCCTGTGTGTGTTATGGATTGGAATTGTATAGGGGGACAAGTGGACAAAGGCAACCTCCCCATGTATTTGGATAACTTGCCAGTAATGGAGTTGTCAATGGACTTATCATCTTATTGCTTTTTCAGCTTTATCCCTCAAATATCTTTCACAGGCTTTATGTATAACGCCCAGTACCTTAACGGTCGTTTGTCCGTTTATTAAGGCGTTAAGGTATAGCGTCTTTAAAAGAACGTTATATATATTTTGGTCACTATTTTTTTCCACGTATTTCAATTGTTTGAGTAAAAAAATATAATATTTTGGTCTAGTACTCTTCTCTCCTTTTTCTTTTAGTTTCTCATCCGGTATCTGATTGGTAGAATCCATTACTCAAATGGTCACTCAACTATTCAAAATTATTACTAAAGTCATCTTTTTTACGTTTGTAACATCAAAATCACTTAATTATGCTTATAACACGCAGAAGGTCACTCAACTAGATTTCTCAAACTTATGATTGTCAAATACCAATTTTACCCTCTAAATTAACGTTTCTCTTCTTTTTATTTTTAGTTTTTTAATATTATAAGTTTCTTTCTTCTTTTATTTTATATTATGGACTCACCTATATAATGCATAAATTATATTTAAAAAATAAAAATAGTATTTAAGCATATATAATGTTGGAATAATAAAAATATTGAACATAGTAGAAAACATTAACTAGAACAATTTGTCATAATAATAATTTTGATATTGACAACAAAATCTCAAAAATTTATCTACATAATTCAGAATGAAAGAAAATAAAAGTTGTAAAATAGATATTCCATCCACGTAATATAAAACTAACTATTTAAAATAAATGTCATTATAATAATACATTATATACTCTTGAATATTTGCTCAATTATATTATTATTCCGACATATATATATGCTAGAAAATTATTTTTATTATTTTTTATTACAAATAATATTTATTTATTCTATAGGTAAGTCCATAATGTAGATAAGGAAAATCATAATATTTAAAAAGGAAAAAAAGAAGAAGATAAAAGTTAATAATTTAAAGGGTAAAACAAGTATTTGACTGTCAAAAGTTTGAGAATTGATTGAGTGACCTTCAAAGTGCTATAAATATAATTAAGTGATTTTTCTGTTACAAACAAGAAAAAAAATGACTTAATTAGATAATTTCGTATAGTTCCTTGATTATTTAAATAATGGACTCGTGATTGGTAGCCTCCACTAATCCGAATTAGCCTCACCTAAGGTGATTAAAGAGGGAAACGTTTCATATTATGATTTTTTTTTCTTTTCAATTTCGCGTTCTAAATGTCTGTTTAAAAGTGAAAATATTATATTCATCCGTACACAATCCTTTGTGGTGGCTGTTCACTCATTTCGGTGAACTTTGATTTAAAAAAAAATTAAAATCAAGGTTTCAAATTCTCTTTTCCAATTTTTGCAAATTCTTGTTTGTTAGTAGAAGAATAAAGATTGCAAGTTCAGGTTAGTATTTGAATTTATGCCAATTCCGAGATTCTCGCCGAGATAGGTGGTCGATTGCGGATATCTCGTGATTTCGTTACTTCGGCATCGATTTAGCTTGATCTTGATCCCTTAGTCTTCGTGTTCTTCGAGCCCGGACTTGCTTCGATACTGGCTCACTCTCGAGCCCATAAAATCGGATATGGACGATTTTAACCGTATACAGATAGTCCCCGCGTTTGTTAGAATAAAATGATAAAATACGATTTGAGCCTCGATTCCTCGATACCTCGATCATGACGTCGTCTCCATGACGTAAGCGATGGATGTGAGCGAAATGTCCCGTCAGTTCGGTTCCCAAAAAACCATCAATGCATGTCAGTCGTCGGCCGGCCACTAGTAACACCGAACCGTCGTTTTTAACCTATAAATATCACATCTTTAGTATATTCAAACTTTACTTTGCTTTGATCATAAACTCTTGAGTTCCCAATCCTTCTTGCCTTTCTCTCATTGCCGCTCATTACACCACGGTTGTTTCCACCGGAGCCACCAGTTTTACACCTTCTTTCTATTCCCCTTCGTATACATAAATGGTGAAAACCTCTAAAACAGTGCCGCAAAAGGAGAAAACTCCATCTTCCTCCTCCCGGCCGGTCGGCGATAAGACGCTGATAGAACCGGCTCTCCATGAATACGTTCCTGGACCATGTGTCCTTAGAACCGAATTTAAAGTTGATATTAGAACCGATTTTAAAGTTGATAACACTTCATCGGTGCCGGGCCGATGCGTACATATGTCGATGTACATGTGTTCGATTACCGAGGGCCATGTCGATGCCATGAAGAAGGACTGCAAATGGGGTCCAGAGGTGGTGGTGCGTATTCCTACACCTGAAGAGAGTATCCCCACACATGTAAAGGGGTTCTTAAGTGTTTACACTTACCCCTTCACATTGGGTACCGTTGATCCGGTGATCTTCGACTTCTGCAAGAGGTACGAAAGGTGGTGAGGCTAAGTCCCCGGTTCCGAGGTCGGAAGAGGACAAGAAAATAAAGGAACTCCCGCAATCCGAGGTTTCTAAACCCAAGCCTTGAAGGGTGAGGAGAAAAAAAGTCGGCCTCTCGGCGGATGCGGTTCAAAAGTTGAGGGATCAGGATGAGGAAGAAGACGACACCTCGACGTTGATAGTTCACCCTAAGAAGGCTATCGAGGTTTCTTCGCCTTCCGAGATGCCACCCACTAAAATCGAGCCTCACATGGAATAGGATTCGAAGAAAAGTTAGGGGGTGAACCCCAGGTCTCCTGAGGTTGAGACGGTTTCTCGATCATTAACTTCTACATCGGGCAGGGACGATTCTGAGACTAGGAAGATCAGATAGAGTGCCCCGAGCGATTCGCTCGGAGCCATGTCAATAGGTCAGTTGCCTTCAATGCCGGTCTTCTCTAGCGCTAGCAATCCTTTTAGGGATTGCTTTGTGAGGGTCGATGATGCCTCCGATATCATTGACGCTCCGATTCTCATGGTGGAAGCTCAGGGACTTGTCTCCAAGGTAAGTGCTAGTTTCTTTATGATTATTTCTCTTCACCTTTTTTCCAAGGTTATTTTCTCATTAATTTAACTTGTGTTTTTCTTTTTCGTATAGGCCTCTGCCAAGTTTTGATCTGACCTTAGTCAGTGTGAAGCCGATCTTCGGAGGGTCTAGGAAGAGAGGAATGCTCTGAAGATTCTTTGTGGCCAAAAGGAAGTGGTCATAAAGGACCTTCTAGCAAACCTGGACAAGGCTCATGAAGAGGAGGCCGAGTTAGACAAGCAGGTAACCGCCTATCTGATTCAGTATGGAATCGGCTCGACTGTGGAAGCTAACACTTCGATATCTCAACTACAGCAGAAGGTGGAGAAAATCGGGCTGCTTCGGGAAGAGGCTGATCAAGTTAAGACCGACTGTGATTGGTGGAAAGCTAGGATGGACCACCTTGCTGCTGAAAAGAAGGCAGCTTTGGCCAAATTATCTTCGGCAGAGGCCCAACTCCAAGACCTCAGAGAAAAAAGTTCGGCTCAGGACAAGAGGGTCGAAGAACTCAAAGCTGGGCTTATCGAGGCCAAGTCTGAGATTATAAAGACCAAGGTCAAGGCGGACAAGTCCATAGCCATGTATCAGGTTGATGTCGTAGCTATCCAAACTCAGCTGAGGGAGGCTTCCAACCGGGAGCAGTGGCGCGGTCACTTGGCGAAATTCCAATCCCGGAGGGAAACCCTCGAGGAAATTCATGCTTGAGGTTTTGACCTCTCTGAGGAAATTGCTCGGGCCAAAGAGCTCGAGACCGAAGCTAGGCAGCTCACCTCTTTTGATGATAATGATGATGATGATGAGAGGGAAGCCGAGGCAGATCCGGAAGTGGAGAAGACGGGGATGAGGTTGTTGAAGAACATGCCCCCGGAGAAGATGCTCGGGAGGAGGCCGGTCTCGAGGGGACTAGCCCCAACCATAGTTAGGTTATAACTTATTTTCTTTTTCCTTTGTAAGGCTTTGACCATCCCCATTGTACATGTTTCTTGGTATAATTGAAAATTTCCCTTTGATGCCTTCATAAATTTCTTTTTCATGTTTTTGTATGTTTATTTGCCTGTGTTGAAAATTCTTATTGTTGTTGTTCAACTTGTGATCAATATAAACCCTTACGCTTTTCGCTTTTACGAGGGCAAGTCCCCGAGTTCAAAACTCATTCTAGACCTTATATCGGGGGTGGCTCGATCGAACTGACCAACAAGTTATCTTTAATAACCAAGTCCAAATGAATCTTGTGTTTTAGGATAAAGTGAACCCTTAGGTTTTCATCATATATTTGTTAAGTATTTCGAGCTCACCACTATACCTTTTATGTGAATCTTCGAGTTGTAGTTAACATTTGTTTGAGCTCGGAATAACTGAACCTTTGTGTTCGAATCGAGTGAGAGCGAGGTCTCGAACTCTAATTGCATTGGCCCTTAGGCTTATTAGATCGTCCCTTAGGCTCTTTTATATTGGCCCTTAGGCTTTTTAAATTGTCCCTTAGGATCTTTCGGCCCTTAGGCTCTTTAAGTTGAGCCAATCTGGCCTCTGAAAACGGCTAGTATTCTCCCTTTTTTCGGCTAAAAGACTTAGTGAAGATTTCTTTATGCCTTAGCATTTGCTTTTTGTACCCATTGGATTTTTCGAGGGTTCAACGATCGGAACCCAATTTTTTCTTAACTCGTTTGTGTTAAGATAATTTGATACCTCTTGAGGTTTTTCCGAAGGCTGATATGATCGAAGCCTATAAATTATTCGAGAACTGATTTTATCGAATCCCTTTTTATTTTCTTTGCCGAGGGTAGACTTGTTTAACCATTTTTTCAAAGTATTTGAAGGCCTTTAGTTTATGGCGGAAGTCGGACGTCTCAGAGCCGCATTATTTCGGTCGTAGCCTTTTCATATGATTGTTGTCTTAAATATGGTCGTACCCTTCGGACATGTCTCTTGGACTTGTTTCCCGATAACATTTTGAGCTTGTTCGAAATGTTAGTTCCCCGAGTGTGATGGCCTTGGCCTATATATCGAAGGGTGCCTCTTTGAGGTCTTATGATTTCGAACTTAGGTAGCTCGAGTAGGTAGTCCCCGAGTGTTCGAGGTATTCTTGCACTTGGCCCTTGAGCCATTTTTCACAAGTGTTGGTTTTGCACAATAGATCAGAATCATAAGCACATGACTCTTGTAATAGAAATTCTACTTCAAACATGAGATGTTCGAGAAAAGAGAGTGCTTCTTTGTATTATTCATACATGCGTACATGTTTTGTCGTCAGGACTCAGCTAATCTATATGGACACGGTTCGTTCGACCGTTTGTCCCATTACCAAATTCTTCCTATCGAGACCCATTGATACATAACATATGAGGGTGATGCCCCCAGTATTCGAGTTTGACTGCAAAGAAGCCTTGGATATTGTTGAATTATCCTCAGGTAGCAAATAGTTGTTGCCTCGTTAAAAATCTCGCCGGAAAAACCCATTTGGGATAAAAATCGATCTAAGGGAAAAAGAGTGCAACGCGTACCTAAGGTCTCGATTTCTTGGATCGAATTCCTACAACGAGTTAGCTTCGAATGTTTAAATAAATGAAATAAAGGAAAAAGTCATACCTTAACAATAGTACCGCTTGAGGAGAGATGTGTTCCTGTTATTTAATAATGGCTCGCCGTTCATTATTCCAAGCTTGTAGGATCATTTCCCGATTATGTCGAGGATTTTATAGGGTCCTTCCCAATTAGGACCGAGTTTCCCTTCATTAGGGTCTCGTGTATTGATGGTGATTTTTCTTAACACTAAGTCCCGACTTTGAAGTGTCGAAGATTGGTTCTACTGTTGTAATATCTCTCGATTTGTTGTTTTTGTGCGGCCATTCGAACGAGTGATGCTTCTCGTCTTTCATCTAACAACTCAAGATTGGTATTAATGGCCTCGTGGTTCGATCCTTCCATTGCATGTCGAAACCTAACGCTGAGTTCTCCTACTTCGACCGGTATTAAGGCTTCATATCCATATACTAAGGAAAACGGAGTTGCTATTGTACTGTACTTCGATGTCCTCTGATATGACCATAAAACCTCGAGCAATTTTTCTCTTCACTTCCCTTTGGCTTCGTTTAGCCTTTTCTTCAAGTTTTGGATGATAGTCTTATTTGTTGATTCATCATGTTCGTTTCCACTAGGATGATATAGCGTCGATAGTATATTCTTTATTTTGTGGTCTTCGAGGAATTTGTTCACTTTACTGCCGATGAACTATTTGCTATTATCACACACTATTTTCGCACGTATCCCGAATCGACATGCATTGTGATCCAATATGAAGTCGGTTACTTCTTTTTCTATAAATTATTCGATGGCCTGTGCTTCAACCCATTTTGAGAAATAGTCAGTCCTAAATAATATGAACTTAGCTTTACCTGGGGCCGATGGCAGAGGACCGACGATGTCTATTCCCCATTTCATGAATGGACATGGGGACAAGACCGAATGAAGTTGTTCACCGGGCTGATGAATCATTTGCGCAACCCTTTGACATTTGTCGCATCTTTGGACGAATTCCTTAGAGTCTTTTTCCATGCTATCCCAATAGTATCCCCCTCTGATGACCTTTCGAACTAGTGATTCAGCGCCAGAATGGTTTCCACAAGTGCCTTCGTGGATTTCTCGCAGAACATAGTCAGTATCTCATGGTCCCAAGCATACCGCCAATTGACCATCGAATGTTCTCCTGTATAGCGTTCCGTCTTCGTCTAATGTGAATCGAGCGGATTTAGTCCGTAAGGTCCTTGATTCTTAGGGGTCCGATGGTAACTTCTCGTTCTTCAAGTACTTAGTATATTTGTTTCTCCAATCCCAAGTTAAGCTTGTAGAATTAATTTCAGCATGTTCTTCCTCGATTACAGATCTCGAGAGTTGGACGACAGTTCCCGAGCCGATCTCATCTTCGTCGACCAATGACCCTAAATTGGCATGTTTGTCGGCCTCAGTATTTTATTCTTTAGGTACATGCTGTATAGTCCACTCTTTGAAGCGGTTTAGGGTGACCTGTAATTTGTCTAAGTACCTCTGCATACTGTCCCCGCGAACTTCGAAGGTTCTGTTTACCTGGTTAACTACCAGTAGGGAGTCACATTTAGCTTCAATGACTTTCGCTCCCAGGCTTTTAGCTAGTTTGAGACCTGCAATTATAGCTTCATACTTGGCCTCGTTATTAGTCAATTTGGAAGTTTTAATTGATTGTCTAATAACATTTCCCGTAGTCGGTTTCAAAATAATACCGAGCCAGGACCCTTTCACATTCAAGGCTCCGTCTGTGAAGAGGGTCCATACCCCCGACGATGTACCCGATTTAAGAAGAAGTTCCTTTTCCACTTCGGGGATGAGGGTTGGTGAAAAGTCTGCCACGAAGTCTGCTAATATTTGAGACTTGATGGTTATTCGGGGTTGATATTCGATATTGTACCCGCCAAGTTCGACGGTCCCATTTGACCAATCGACCCGATAATTTGGGCTTGTGCAAAACATTCCGAAGGGGATAAGTGGTGATTACACATATGGGGTGACACTAAAAATATGGCTTTAATTTTCCATATGCGCTAATCAATGCAAGTGCCAATATTCTAAGTGTGGATACCTAGTTTCGGCATCCCCTAAGGTTCGACTTACGTAGTAAACTGGAAACTGCGTACCTTGTTCTTCTCGAACTAATACACCGCTTACTGCTATCTCGGACACTGCCAAGTGTAGATATAGATTCTCATTTGCTTTAGAATTATGGAGAAAAGGTGGGCTCGATAGAAATCGTTTCAATTCCTCTAATGCTTGATGACATTTCGGGGTCCATGTAAAATTATTTTTGTTTTTGAGCAAGGAAAAAAATCTGTGACTTCGATCTGATGAACTCAAAATGAACCGGCCTACGACATCTATCCGTCCAGTTAGCCTCTAAACGACTTTCACGATATCCATGATGGTGATGTCCTCGATGGCCTTAATCTTATCGGGATTGATCTCGATTCCTCGATTTAACACCATGAAGCCGAGGAATTTTCTCGAGTCGACCCCGAAAGCACACTTTTTGGGGTTAAGCTTCATGTTGTGTTTCCTCAAGATTTCGAATGTATCCTGCAAATGAGTCAAATGGTCATCTGCACGCAGGGACTTAACTAACATATCGTCAATGTAAACTTCCATTGATTTTCCTTTCTGTTCTTTGAACATCTTGTTAACTAGGCATTGATATGTAGCTCCCGCATGTTTTAGCCCGAAGGGCATTATATTATAGTAGTAAGTTCCATACGTAGTGATAAAAGAAGTTTTTTCCTAGTCTACCGGGTCCATCGGAATTTGGTTGTACCTAGAGTAGGCATCGAGAAAAGTAAGTATCTCGTGGCCAGCCGTGGCATCGATCATTCGATCGATGTTAGGCAAAGAAAAAGAGTCTTTTGGGCATGATTTATTCAAGTCCTTATAATATACACACATTCTAAGTTTGTTCCCCTTTTTGGGGACTACGACTACGTTGGCTAACCACTCGGGATATTTTACTTCCCGAATAGACCTAATTTTAAGAAGTTTGGTTACCTACTCCTTTATAAAGGGGTGCTTCACCTCGTACTGAGGCCTTTTCTTTTGCTTTATCGGTCTTAACTTGGGATCCAGGCTCAACCGATGAGTTTTTATCTCGGGTGGGATTCCTGTCATGTCTAAATGGGACCATGCAAAGCAATCTATGTTATCAACAAGAAATTGAATGAGTTTTTTCCTGAGTTCGGGGGTCAACCCCGTTCCCAGGTATACCTTACGTTCGGGTAGATACTCCATAAGTATCACCTGTTGCAGCTCCTCGACCGTTGACTTGGTTGAATCCGATTCTTCGGGAACGACAAAAGTTCAAGGAGTGATAAAATCCTCTTCTTCTTCTTCTTCGCTTACCTATTTATCAGATTCGGTCGAGGCTGGGGATAGTGATTGCAATTTGGCCGCTTGTTTATCTTTGGTGCTCGACTTTTTTGAGGTCAAATGCGCTGATATCGGTGTCACCTCGTCGACTGCAAACATTTCCTTTGCAGCGTGTTGTTCCCCATAAACTGTTTTCACACCATCCATTGTTGGTAACTTCATCATTTGGTGAAGGGTCGACGGTACTGCCCTCATGTTGTGGATCCATGGCCTTTCGAGCAGTGCATTGTATCTCATGTCGCCTTCGATGACATGAAATTTTGTGTCTTGGATGGTCTCGACTACGTTTACTGGTAGGGTTATCTCCCCCTTCGTTGTTTCACTAGCCATGTTTAAGCCATTCAGGACTCGAGATGCAGGTACAATCTGGTCTAGCAGGCCGAGCTGCTCTACGACCCTCGATCTGATTCTGTTCGCCGAACTACCTTGATCAACGAGAACACGTTTAACTTGAATTTTATTTAGTAAAATAAAAATTACCAGGGCGTCATTGTGCGGCTGAGAGAGGCCTTCCGTTTCTTCGTCATTGAACGATAGAGTACCTTCAGGCATATAGTCTCGAGTTTGTTTCTCTCTTTTGGTCGATACTTTGGTGCGTTTGCATACATGTCCTTTTGGGATGTCGACCCCGCCGACAATCCTGTGGATAACATGCTAAGGTTCTTCTTGCTCGTTTTTTCTGTTGGCCTCTCTTTCCCTGGAGTGATTTTTGGCTCTATCACTGAGGAATTCTCGAAGACGGCCTTCGTTGAACAATCGAGCTACTTCTTCGCTCAACTGTCTACAGTCTTCGGTCTTATGGCCATGTGTGCCTTGGTATTTTCACATCAAGTTTGGATTATTTTGAGAGGGATCGGTTTGTATAGGTCTGGGCCACCTAGTGTATTTGATCCTTCCGATGACCGATATGATCCCCGAGGCATCGACACTGAAATTGTACTCCTATAATCAGGGCGCTTCTGTGGGGTCTGTATGTTTGTCCAAACTATTTTTAGTCATGAATCCCCGATAATTATGCCCTCGGTCACCCCTTCGTTCATTCTAGGCGGAATTACGCCCGGATGATTATTCCTTCTATTTGAAATTTATGGCTGATACCGGTCTTTATTCGGCCTCGATTCTCTATCAACATCTCTTTGATTTTTACATGTCGACCGGTTCATATGCACTGAACCTGAGGGGGCTCCTAATTGGTCGTCCTCGACCCTAATCTTCGACTGATATCGGTTGTGAACATCTGCCCAAGTCACATCCGAGTACTCTATTAAATTCTATTTCAACTGGCGTGATGCGATTGAGCTCTGCTCGTTTATTCCTTAGGTGAAGTCTTGGACAGTCCAATCGTCAATAATTGGTGGCAATTCCATACGTTCCATTTGGAATCGAGATACAAACTTTCTTAGCATCTCGTAATCCCTCTGCTTCACTTTGAAGAGGTCTGATTTTCTCGTTGCAACCTTTATAGCACCAGCGCATGCTTTTACAAATGAATCTGCCAACATGGCGAATGAATCGATAGAGTTCGGTGGCAAGTTGTGATACTAAATCATAGCTCCCTTCGACAGGGTCTCCCCGAATTTCTTAAGAATTACAGACTCGATTTCGTCATCTTCCAAATCATTACCTTTTATAGCACCCATATAAGAAGTAACGTGCTCATTGGGGTCCGAGGTCCCATTGTATTTAGGTATATCAGGCATTCGGTACTTCTTTGGGATGGGCTTTGGAGCCTCACTTTGAGGGAATGATTTTTGCACAAACTTTTTGGAGTCCATTTAAGATCGGTGGTGCCCCCGGCATCTGATCAACTCGAGAGTTATAGGTTTCCACCTTCTTGTTGTTAGTCTCAATTTTCTTGTCTCCCGATTCTATTCTCTTAGTAAGCTCCTCTAACATTCTTATTATAGCAGGGTCAGTTTTTGAAGTATTGTCACATGATCTTTTAGGCACTGGCTCGATACGACGAGTAGCCTCTTGTTCGACCCTATTTGGTGCCATGTGCTGACTTTTCAACTGAGCAATGGTGTTCTATTGGGCTTGAAACATTTCAAATATAACTTGGATACTGACACCTTCGTATCCTCTGACCTGAATACCTCGACCGTTAGTTCAACCCTCTCTATGTACGCTTCCATCGGAGTTCCTGCCTAAATCCGCATTCAAAGCAACATGCGAACCGACGTTGACCGGGTTGACGGGTGGTGCTCCTCTGAGGTTAGCTTGTGACACCTCGATTCCCGGAGCGATAACATTCTCGTTCTCTATGTGGAGTCCGATACCGTTGTCACCATGTGTAGCTTTATTTTGTGAGTTTGATATTATTTAACCTGAAAACAAAATTCTTGACAAGAAACAAGTGTAAAATAGTATGTTATGTCAGAATTAACACTGAACAATCACTATTATCCTTAGCCTCACGGTGGGTCCAAATTGTGTTACCTCGAAATACAAGTAACAATTAGACTTGTAAAGTGGTTATAGGGAAACGTGATCTAATTCAATGCCAATTGATAAATAGCTAAATAAATAAATGAATTAAACGATTGTAATAGATCAAACTAGTCGTTTGCAAATTATCGACCTTAGCTTGGAATAGTGTCGAGATGGATCGTTAAGAGCCACAGGAATAACAAGAACAATATGAACAAAATGGACAATAAGAACAGTAGAGAATTGAGCGAGTAAAAGAGCAGAGTGTTTGTATTTCTTAGTGAATACGTAAGTGATAATTGTCTATGATAATGTATTACAAATGAACAAGGTTCCTCTTTATATAGGAGAGGAATCCTAAATAAGGTATAACTCTAATTTCGGAAGTAAAATACATGATTAGTATCAATAACCGTTAATGGTTCTACCAATTCCGAGATTCTCGCCGAGATTGGTGGTCAATTGCGGATATCTCGTGATTCTGTTACTTCAGCGTCGATTTAGCCTAATCTCGATCTTGTAGTCTTCGTGTTCTTCGAGCCCGGACTTGCTTCGATACTGGCTCACTCTCGAGGTATACCCTTGAGCCCGTAAAATCGGGTATGGTCAATTTTAAACGTATACACTGAGTGTTTACCCTAAAACTGAGTAATAATTAAATTCATATTGGTTTTAAGGATACGTGATTTAATCCAATACTAATTGCTAAACAATGAATTAAGCAGATAAATTGAACATTATAATGAATCAAACCGGAATTCAAGCAGTGCCTCGACCTCAATTTGAGATAGTCTCGAGGTTGGATAATAAGAACAGTAAAGAATGGAACAATTGTGATGAACGATAAGTAAAATAGAGAGAGCAGCGGATGAGTGTATTATTATCAGTGAGATGTATGATGATTACAAATGAATGTGATCCCTCTTTATATAATAGAGGAATCCTAAATAAGGTATAATTCTAATAACTGAAATAAATCCCATGATTGGCATCAATAACCGCTTTGATTTGATCCTTTCCGGGATTTCCGCCGTGATCTTCGACCAGTGACTGATATCTCGCCATTCCGTTATTACACCTTACTCGAAGTCAGTCATGTTTGGCCTCGATTGTTGCTGGCCTCGATCTCAATGAACACTTCGATCTCCAGGTTCGATGTTCTACCTTCGAGCTCGAGCCTGATCTATTATGGAGCTACCCTCAAGGAAACTCCATTGCCAATAAAATCGGGTATCCCCGATTTCGACCGTATACACTCAAAAACTTCTGTAGGCAAGCTTTGAGTTTTGCATACAACTGAAATCGAGCCCACGAGAATCCTCGACTTCCGGTGAAGCAAACATAGCAAGAGACGTAACGACAAGGAACCTAGGAGCCCCTTGAGTCAGGGTTCGGGTAAAGCACCCGGCCTCGGAAGTATCGGGGCCATGACCTCGAGTTTGGTTCAAAGCCCAAAGGCCTCGGAGAGCACTACCAGGTAATCGAGCACGACCAACAAAAGGCTGTGATATCCGTGACTAGCCGATATCACAGCGTGTGTCTCGGTACATATCGGCAGAGAACCGGTGATTAGTTAAACAGAAGACTTTTATCTTTTATGAAATTGTACTTAATGTAAAACTCCCCTACTATATAAAGGCNTTTTTTTTTAAACCAATTGAGGGGGTTAAAAAAAAAAAATTATTAAAGGGGGGGGGGGGGGGGGGGGGGGGATCTAATTATCCATTAACTACATTGTAATACGCACATCAAGACAATATACTCTTATTTTCTCTGCTATTCAAAGCTCTTATTTTTCGTTCATCGAATCATCAGTAACGTGAGTCCGGGATCGGTCCTCTTGATTGGTTTGACAATTTATCACGTACTTTATCTGTTTAATCTAACGAGATTTATCGTTTATATTGGATTGATCCACGTATCATTAAAATCACTTACAAATTTAGTTGTTATATATATATTTTTAGGGCAAATTTAATATGATATGGATTGAAATTCGACGGATTCGAGCATGTTATAAATCACAGTTGCTGGTTATCTTATATCTGGTAAATCACAAGTTCTACATAAAGATTATTTCTTCCTATGTTAGGAACAAAAATTACAGCATTTTATAATTTGTGTATAACTAATGAACGTATATTCCATTATAACGGGACACATAAGCGACGGTCGAACAGATTTATTGGAGTGTGCAGGACGCGTCATGTAGTTGCACTTAAATTCGTTTTTTTTTTTTCCTTTCAATTTTTTTAAACTTACTTAATTGAACACGAAATTTAAAAAGAATAAAAAAAATTTGAAAAAAAAATTATGGTCTTTTATAAATATTTATACTTACAAATCATCTCATTATGGTAATTTTAAAGTTAAATTATTATTATATTTTTAGTTTTTTTAAAACTGACTGAAAATAAAATAGGGTAAGAATATATTTTTTCAACAAATCCATGCTTATCTCTTCCACGAAAAAGCGAAAGAAAATAATCTTACTTTTGAGTCACACGTGTTACCACGAGAAAGCTGACTCGGGCAATTGCCCCTCCACTCCTCCAATACGGTTAGGAGTCGTTTGATAGGATGTATTAGGTAAAATAATGTATGCATCAGTTTTATATTAGTAAATTTTGTGTGATATATTTCTTGAATTTATGCGTGCAAGCATTAGTTATACATCATATGTGGTATTATCCTAAGCATAACTAATGCATACGAAATTATGATATTAACCATGTAAAAGGTTTTAATGCATGCATTAACTTAGTTAAATACAAAAATGATCAAACTTTATACATGATTAAAATATGTTATTATATAATGCAAGTTTGAAATACTTCAAGAAAGAGAAATAAAATTATATCCCTAATAAATAAATAAATACTTAGAATATTTTCTTTTTTATAAATAACTATAAAGTTCTATACTACAATAGGTAGATAAATTAAATAATTATTTTAAACCTTTTTCAATATACAAACATTTATCAACACATGTTTCTTTAAAAAGATAAAGTGATGGACTGATTATGAGGGTAATTTTATAAATAAATATTTTTTTTAAAAATTGTGCAATGCTTTAATATATCAAATTAAACAATGGATAAGAAATATATCGGCATAACTAACATCAGCATAACTAATATAAGTATAACTAATACCAATATTATTAATATTACTTGTTCAGCGTTATACACTCTACCAAACGACCCCTTATGGTTTTTACTTTATCTGCTTGTTGCCTGCCGTCGAATGTTTTCATTCTATTCTGAAAGACGGATTAAGAAGTTGAAGTGCATGAGTTCGGAATTTCAATTTTTTGGAGTTAGAAATTTATATATTTAACAAAAAATTATATTAGGACTCGTCGAGATTATTTTGTTTTTAAGTGCAAGCTTTAAGGGTGTGTTTGGTATGAAGGAAAATATTTTTCGAAAAATATTTTTTCATTTTTCTATGTTTGGTTGACTTAAATTTTTTGAAAAATATTTTTTTCATTTTTCATTTGCCTTTCAGCTTGCTATAATTATGATAATTGATGTGCATTGAAAAATAAAAGTAACAAGACATTTAAATTAATAGCTTTTTCTCTTTTCAATGCCTTTGCCATATACATATATTATAATAATAACGTAAATGCTTAAAGTCCTAGCTGACCTTTGTGTTTACACATAATTAAATCTTGATTAGCCTTTGATTTATACTAAAGGATATTGATTAATATTTAAAATGCAGGAAACAAGTAATTTGTTTGCAAAGTGATATGTAACGTACGTGACATTAAGAGGATAGCAACAAATCTAGCACTTTGGCTGCTTTATGAAATTTGTGTCTGTTGTCGTTTATATTAGTTTTTGTTTCTTTCTCTTCCATTACTTTTATATATGTGTTCTTTCTGGTTTCACTATAATTTCCATGTAAGCATGTTCTTGTCTCTTTCTATCCCTTTTGCTTTTATTATTTGTCATGTCTTAATTAATTTGTCTTAAATAGGATTTACCTCTTTTATGTTTTTAATTATCAACCAAAAATGTTATTAGTGTCTTGGGCACTCCTCTCTCCATTACCTCCAAAGGGTATTGAAAAGAGATATTTAAAACAAAAGGCTAATGTGTACTTAAGTCAAGATTTATTTGTTTTCTTATGTATAAAAAAGTCTATGCATATACTCGTGATTCTTATATATATGGGGAGCGATTACTGTTGGATTGTAAAAGTAGCTAAAAAGATCAACAATTGCATTAAAATATAATCTCAATATGTAAGAAAATAAAGGCAAATAAAATTTAGTTGAAGGTGGACGTAGCTTTTGAGCCATGGATTCAATTGAATACAATTTTTTTACACCTTAACATAAATTGTTGCTTTTTTTCTTTAAAGGGTGTGAATGGGAAATGGAAGATGCACCTTTTGGATTGCACCTCTCTATATCATCTTTTCTTTGTCTATAAATTTAGAGGCAAAATTTCTTCCCTCTTTTCTACACTGTTACATTATTTTCCAAATAAATATAAGTATCAAGTGTGATTTGCTCTGTCTGTTGAGTTCGCTGAAGTTCTGTGAATTGTAGTGCCTCTATGACAAGAAAGTTATTATGTTCGAATTAATCCATAACCTTGGGCAATAGTGAGGGGATACTTGGGAATTGACTGATCTTTCTTCAGGAAATAAACCTTTGCATTTGAAGTGAATTTTCAAAAGGGAAATGAAAGCTGATGGTAATATTGACAAATATAAGGTAAGAAAAGTTGTCAAATTATTTAGACAACGAGAAGGTCTTGATTATTTTGACACATACTCACCGGTAAGGAGGATTACAGCTACTCGAATGTTAATAGCGTTAGCCGCCGTGTATGGCCTTGATATCCATCAGATGGATGTGAAGATAACATTCTTAAATGGAGATTTGGAGGTAGAAATTCATATGGAAGAAATTGTAGTTCCCGAGAAAGAAAAGAAGATGTGTCGACTTGTTAAGTCACTTTACAGACTAAAACAAGCACTCAAACATTGCATGCGAGATTTGAACAAATAATACTTTGTCAAATGATTTGAAAGTTAATGAGCGTAAACAAATGTGCTTACGTTAAGAATACTTCAAATCATATAGTCATTATTTGATTATATATGAATGATATGTTGATGAAATGCTTAAAATGTGGGGCCTTTTAGCTTATGCATGACAATAGCTGATGTTAGACTTAATGTCTAAACGATATAATTTTTGAACCCCACCAATCCTTAGTGGATATTGATATGATAATCAGCGAATTCATTACTTGTTCAATCTTAATGATGAAACTACAAATTCGAAAGTTGTTTATGTACCTTTCAAGAAATTATTTGTTCTTTCTTGAACATTTATAATGTTTAGCTCTTTTATTAAAGGGTGTCACCTGAAAGGATTATGAAGAATGTGTTTGTATGCTTTGTATAAAAATGACCGTTCATGAACGAATGCACTAATACATTGGTCTATAATGAGGCGAACAAACCGATGAACATGACAGAAATTCACTGTAAGTTGGATTTGTTTTATGAATGAAAGTGATATAATTTGCATATCATATAGACATATGAATAAATAGCATATAAATGCTTGAAAATGACAGAGTGATTGCGAAATGTGTTATATATTAACAGGTTGTGACCACAACTGATGCCAATCATTCCTGCTGTTGTTATAATATATTATTGCTATATTAAGTTTAGTCAATAATCTAATATGCAATAGAATGTCACGATACAAGGAAGTTCGTATTGAACTGCCAGGACAATAAAATGAGTTTAAGAATATTAAAAATATATCCATGACTATGCATTGCACTATAATAACTGTCATGCGGGTATTGAAAGGTATAATGATGCAAATTGAATCACCGAATAAACCTAAACTAAATCCACAAATGGATATATTTTTACAATTAGTGGAGGAGCAGTATTTTGAAAATCGTCCAAACAAACGTGCATTGCCTCTCTACAATGAAGGCTGAGTTTATAGCCTTATACAAGGCTGGTGAAGATGCTGGATGGCTCCTGAATTTCTTGAAGAACATCCATCTTAGCCCAAAATATTTGCACCTATATGCATACATCGCGATGGTCAAGCGCAATAGGAAGGGATGGGAGCATTATGCATAACGGAAAATCTTGTCACATACGACGAAGACATAAAACTGTTAGGCAACAACTCTCTAGGAAAATTATCATAATTGACTATGTAAAGTCAAGCGATAATGTGCCGGATCACTTACAAAAGGCCTAACTAGAGAAGTAGTTGAAAGATCATCGAGGAGAAAGGGACTATGGCCGAGGACAAGTCACTGTGGCGGTAACTCAACCTAGAATACTGGAGATCCCAAGATCTAGGTTCAAGGAGATCAAACAAAATCATTAATGACAGTTCAACATTGTCAAATAAAATTTATATTTGGTCCATTCTCATGATGAGGCAATGTTCAGTATCAAGGATAACGCATTAAGGCTTTTTAATGATTTCTAAATTGGGTACTGGGTATATGAAATAGTGTAGCTACGGTATAACATGTTTAGAAATCACCTATGTAAGTGTAAAGTGTAAGTCGCTTCAAGGAGAATCCTGTAAGAACAATTCTCTATGCACTTATGAAACCAGCCGGTGTTCATGGCGGAAACGAACACAACAATAAGAACCAAAGACGGTTAAGGGTTGATTGTGTGACTTATGGTTGTTTAAGTATACACCAAAGTTCGAAGGTTCAAAGATATCAATTCTACCGATTGACCGAGTATATCCGACATAAGTTTGCTACGGAAAGTTCAAAGGGAAATCTACTTATCCAGATGCGATTAATCCTTCTTGTGAATCACACAGTATTTTCATGCATGTTTTTACACATATGTCCATTCATCATTAATGTGGAAAATTATTGCATTTTTTCTTTAAAGGGTGTGAATGGAAAAGGGAAGAGACACATTTTGGATTGCACCTTTCCATATCACCCTTCATTTGCCTATAAATTTAGAGGCAAATGGCCTCATTTTTCAAACATGAAAAATCTGAAAACTTCTCCCCTTTTTTCTACATTGTTGCATTATTTTCCAAATAAATATAAGTGTCAAGTGTGATTTGCTCCGTTTGTTGAGTTCGCTGAAATTCTGTGATTTGTAGTGCCCCTATCACAAAATAGTTATTCCGTTCTATATTGGGAGGAATTAATCCATAACCTTGGGCAACAGTGAGGAGATTAAATTCTTAAGGACACACTGTTTCAGTGGGCTCAGAATTATTTTACGATTTATTTATTGAACTAACGTTTATTTGCTTATCTGATTTTCTGATTTTGAACACAGTAACACCAACAAAAATCATATATTATTTTCTTAACAAATATTAGATATTGAACCTAAAGTATTACAAATATACTGTGAGACTACTGTTACGAACTTTAACGGTTGAACCTAAATGCCTTCACTCAGAGGCGGAGCCACAGTGCCGGCTACGGGTTCTGGTAAACTCAATAGTTGTAGTGCAATTTTAGTGCCGAGTCGAGGGAAATAGGCATGGACGTGAGGCTTGAATCACATGGTATCCTCAAGAGAGGCAGTTTGAAGTACCTTGGGTCGGTTATCCAGGGGGATGGGGAGGTCAACAAGGATGTCGCACACCATATAGGTGTTGATGGATGAAATTGAGGTTAGCATCTGTAGTCCTATGTGACAAGAAAATGCCACTAATGCTCAAAGGTAAGTTTTATTGAGTAGTGGTTAGACCAGCCATGTTGTATGGGGCAAAGTGTTGGCCAGTTAAGAACTCACATATCTAGAAGATGAAAGTATCAGAAATGACGACGTTGAGGTGGATATGCAGGCACACTAGGATGGATAAGATTAGGAATGAATATATTCAGGAGAAGGTGGGCGTGACTCCTATGGATGACAAGATCCGGGAAGGGAGACTCAGTCACTCAGATGGTTCGGGAACGTGCAGAGCAGAAGCCCGGTAAGAAGGTGTGAGTAGTTGGCTTTAGCGGGTATAAGAAGAGGTAGGCGGAGGCCTAAAAAGTATTGGGGAGAGGTGATCAGACAGGACATGGCGTGACTTCAGATTTTCGAGGACATAGCCCTTGATAGGAAGGTGTGGAGGTCGAGTATTAGAGTTGTAGGTTAGGAGGTAGTTGAGCATTTTTACTTCGTACCGAGTGAGAACTAGTCTGATAGGATTTTATCTTAGACGGCTAGTGGGTAATATTGTGTTCACACTATTCTTTAGTTTTGCATAGTACATGCCTTATTTACTTGTTATTTTTATTGCTTTTCATCTATTTTTCGATCCTTATGTTGCTGTTAATATTTCTATGGTTTCTGTTGATGATACTGATTTATTGTATCTGTTCGCATTTTTGAGTCATGGGGCTTTCGAAAATAGTTTCTCTACTCCCTCGGGATAGGGGTAAGATTTGTGTACTCACTACCCTCCCTAGACGCCACTTGTGAGATTACACTGGGTAGCTGTTGTTGGTTTAAGCTTTCATAGTTTTTTCAGAAAGACATCACTATTAAGAGATGCCTACATTTTATATGTAGGTTCCTAGTCTTTTCTGCTATCAATGTGGAACTTTATTCGCAGAAACAATAGTTTCTTACTTGAACTATAAGTTCCACGTGACTCATCACTATGATTCACGGGTCTGCCCCTCGTACTAAGTTCCACGTGACCATTAGCATGTTCGTGTGCCAATTTTCGATATTCACAATATGCTACCCACACCGTCAACTATCTTCTTTTTGGTGTGTGCGGACGCATCTCTCTATTTTCGCGGTCCGCACATTTGTAGGTGCGGACGCACATGGCTCTTCTTTGGACCCCACATTTTTTAGTGCGACCGCATAGCTGGCTACTACGGCCGCAAAATAATTGTGTGGTCTGCACTTCCTTTGAGATTGGAATGAGAACTCTTTGAACTTCTGATCTTGCTTAGCTTCTGCGGCCGCACATTTCATGTGCGGACTACACTTTGCACTTGGTCTCTGATAAACTTTCCTTCACAATCTGCGGCGGCAGATGGAAATCTGCGGTCCACACTTTAAGCGTTTGTGCATGATTTTGTCCTTTAGTTCAGATCACTCCTTCTTGAGTTGGATTCCATCTTTGAGGCTCATTTTCCACCATCCTTGCATTTAAGCATATTTTATCAGTTTTCGGGAACACAATTAAACGCTTTGGACTAAAACGAAAGTAAAAAAGGTGCTAATGAGTAGTCAAAATCCCCACTCATCAGTGTGCACGTCTCCAAGCTCGTGAGGGTAAGTAAACCGAATCCCCCACGTTCACTCTGCTATTGCCATACTCGTCCAGCTGAACCTGAATCTAATACCAGTTGCTGGGCTAAACTGGCTCACATATAACTCTTAACACGGTGCAATATTGTTTGTTTTAGGTCAAACATGCACTATTTTTTCTAAAAGGCCTCACACTATTAATAGATCCATATACATTATATTTAAGCTATTAATTTAATCTTTTTACCACTAATATAAAATTTTGTTCGCACATCCAATATTGACCTTAGCTGGAAAATATAAGAATAAAATTTCATCTTCACTAGTTTTAAGCAATGTCTAGATAAGAAAGAAATTAAATAGAAGTTGCAAATCCAAAGATAAGCTCATGAGACCACCTAGTTAGAGAGTCAAGACTAATAACTTTAGCTGGCTTTTTCTTCTCCGCAATTCTGTGGAATTTTCTGCCTTTCTGTTGAGTCATTCATTACTTGCAGTTGTTGGTTGTTTCATTAAGATAACGTCTTCGACTAGCCTAATAAAAAGTTTGTCACTCACAATTAATTAAATAGGTTGCTCCTTTCATTTTCCTTTATAAGTAACTTGAGGTTCCATGTGCTAACTAATTCTCTATCTTTTTTTAATACATTTTACTATATTTAAGAACAAAAATTATTACTCGTTATCTTCATCCATCTTGTCGGGCTAAACTGTGATTTTGTCGGATTGGTAGTCTGAAACTAAGTGCATTCGCTAATAATAAAAAAAAGTGTATATATTTTGGTATAAAATAAATATATTTACAAAAGTACACAGTTTGCCGGCTATTATTTTTATAAGAAACTAAAATTATAAATTTCTCTAAAAGATCGAAAAACAAAATTGCATGAGATCTTTTCTTTCTATTTAAATTATAACTGGTCATAAAGGATTATTTTTTTGACTTTACTTGAAATTTTACAGAAATAATCAAACGTCCATTTAAATTTCTGATAGGTCCATGTATAAATATCAATAGCCTATTAATAATCAGATCCCTAATTTATTTATAGCTCTAGACATAATTTCATTTGTTGATTTGTTTAGACAAAATTATCACTTAGGCTGGCTCACGCTACAAGGGAGTTGAATGTGAGCATGTGAATTATTTACTCCTTAAGGTTCCCCTCTTTGGCTTTTGGCCAATTGACCAATTATGCATTTTCTTGTCTTTATTTATTGTGAGTTTTTATCACTTCTCTTGCCACATCTTTATCATATAAGCTTCCTTTGTACTTTATTAGATCACTTAAAAAAACTTTCTCGTTTTCAATTTAAATGTTATCTTCTTATACAGTTTTGCTCAATTGTACTGAGAATAACTCTAGATTACTTTAATAGATAATGACGCATTCCTAATTTTTATCAATTGCAAGGGGCTAAAAATTACATTTTCTTCAAACTTCAGGGGCCATAGTGATTTGAAAAGGTGCGTATCGCATCTCGAAATTGCTTTACAAAAACCTTTCTATAGAAACTTTACTCTTAATTATCTATGCCACATTGTTTGTTCCATATAATCTAAAATGATATTGGCTCATTGATGATGATTTTCGTGCTACAAAAATGTGTAATAGAGATTTGCTCTATAATCAATAGTTCGAGTTTTAATAGTCTTATAACTGCATTGTAATGTGCCAATTCGAGTTTTAATGATATTGTCACATGGATTTGGTAATTAGTCCTATAATTGCATTTTAAGATGATCGCATTGTGTAGGTAGAAATACTATTTTCAATAGACCCTTAGCTCAAAGCAAACAAACAGTGTACTGAGTAAAAAACAACACTTACTGGCCCATCTCATTCTGTCTGTAAAAAATATTCATTGGGGTATCAAGTTATTAAGTCATAAGATGAATGTTTGGGAGATGGTGATAGAAGGGAGGATGAGGAGGGTTGTGTCCGTTTCCGAAAATCAGTTTGGTTTCATGCTAGGATGGTCGACTACTAAGCCATTCAAATTGTGAGGAGATTGGTGACGCAGTATAAGGCGATGAAGAAGGACTTGCATATAGTGTTCATTGACCTAGAGAAAACTTATAACAAAGACCTAATATAAGAAAAGTTCTCTAGAGATGTTTGAAGGCTAAATGAGTACATGTAGCATATATTAGACTGATCTAGGACATGTATGATGTAGCTAAGACACGAGTTAGAACATCAGGAGGATACTCTGAATACTTCCTACTTGAGATAGGGTTGCATCATCGATCAACACTTAGCCCGTTTTTGTTTTTCTTCGCAATGGACGCATTGACGCGATACATGCAAGGGGAGGTGCCTTGGTGCATGTTATTTGCTGATGACATAGTCTTGATTGATGAGAGGCGATGTTGTGTTAACCAGAGGCTGGAGGTCTTGAGACATATCCTTGAGTCTAAAGGTTTCATGTTGAGCAGGACCAAGATAAAATGTTTGGGGTGCAAGTTCCACGGTGTTACCTAGGAAGCGGACAAGGATAAGAGTCTGGATACGCAAGTCTTTCATATTTTCTATTGATATCTTGGATTTAGTTTTCTAAATATATTGTCTTGTTATTACTTGCTATCATTACTTCTTTCATATTCTCTATCGCTACATTCGATTTAGTTTTCTTGCTATTACTTGCTATCAATGCTTTTTCCATTTTCTTTAGCCAATGGTCTATCGGAAACAGTCTCTCTGCCCTTCTGAGATAGGAATAAGGCTGGTATATTCTACTCTCTCCAAATTCCACTTGTGAGATTATACTATATTATTGTTGTTCTCGAGTTCCACTTGTAAAATTTAAAATTACAGGAGAGTAGCTATTTGTAAAGGGGCTATTTTTGAATGTTTTCCAAAAAAAAAAAGAAAATGTAATTTGCCTCTCTTTAAAATGCTAGTGGATGTTAGTATCTTGATCCAATAGGTATCTTCTTTTATTTTAATTTTTCCTCCGAAGATCCAATGGTATCAGTATGAGCCATCTTCTGAAGCGTTAACTGCAAACGCTTTATATACCCATTGATCCATTTCTCAATTCTCTGCCAAAAAAACTCACTCAAATACTGATAAATTAACGAGAGAAAGAGAGAGAGAGTGGTGGTCCAAAAAAAATGGAGAACCATAACTCCTCTTTCTCTAACTTAAACTCTTACCTCCGAGCACTTTCCGATACCCCAAACCGGTTAGCTCGCCGTGCCGGTTCAGTCTCGACTTCTTTCGAAGAAACAAGCCGAGTCAGAGCCCGGTCTGGTGGAGATATGAAACGGAGTCTCCGGTGGTACGACCTCATCGGATTTGGCGTCGGCGGTATGGTTGGCGCCGGCGTCTTCGTTACTTCCGGTCGTGCTAGCCGTCTCTGTGCTGGTCCCGCTGTTGTCCTCTCTTACGCCATTGCTGGCTTTTGTGCTCTTCTCTCTGCTTTCTGTTACACTGAGTTCGCCGTTGATATGCCTGTTGCTGGCGGTGCCTTCAGCTATATCCGTATCACTTTTGGTCCGTTTTTCACTCCGAATTTATTAAAACAATTCCTTAATCAACACTTATAAAAATCACATTGCCTGTACTTTTTATTACTCCGATTAACTTGATCAACGTCATGGCGTAGTGCAGGTGAATTTATAGCGTTTTTGACTGGTGCGAATCTAATAATTGACTACGTATTATCAAATGCTGCGGTGGCAAGGAGTTTCACTGGATATTTATGTACAGCTTTGGGCATAGAAAGTAAATTGAAAATCACCGTTAGTGGATTACCCGAAGGATTCAATGAGATTGATGTTGTTGCTGTCTTAGTTGTTTTAGCTCTCACCGTAATCATCTGCTACAGGTTCGTCATAATCAATAAAACTCAATCCAATTCAATTTTATTTTCTCAAATAAGCTTCGAATAATAAATTTTTGTTGTTATTTTTTGCAGTACACGGGAGAGTTCGATGTTGAATATGGTATTAACGGCGTTACATTTAGTGTTCATAGTATTTTTAATAGTAATTGGATTTACGAGAGGTGAAACGAAGAATTTTACAAAAGCAGGGGATCAAAATCATGCGAGTGGATTTTTTCCATTTGGAGCTTCAGGGGTGTTCAATGGTGCAGCAATGGTGTATTTGAGCTACATCGGGTACGACGCCGTTTCAACAATGGCTGAAGAGGTCAGAAATCCAGTTAAGGATATACCTGCTGGCGTCTCGGGTTCCGTTATACTCGTGACAGTTCTTTACTGCCTCATGGCTGCTTCTATGTCCATGCTCCTCCCTTATGATATGGTATAGCATAATAATTCGTTTTTCTTTTTCTTTCTGTTTGCTTAGGTTAAATTACATTTTTGCCCTTAGTATTATTTATGTATTCTCAAATAAATTGACTAATTTTACGCATCACTCTATCAATAATCCTCCTTTATTTAGATTAAAACTCCCGTCAATGTAAGCAAACTCAAATAAATGTTAAAGAGGTTAATATATAACATTTAAATTATATATATTGACAGTTTAAATATTATTTATATTAATTAGTGATTAATATAAAATGTTAATTACATACTTCTTGAATTGTTTGACGAACAGATTGATCCAGATGCGCCATTTTCGGGGGCATTTATGGGATCAGACGGCTGGAGATGGGTATCAAATGTGATAGGTGTAGGGGCGGCTTTCGGTATTCTAACATCTTTGTTAGTGGCAATGTTGGGGCAGGCTCGATACATGTGTGTGATCGGACGGTCCAGCGTGGTTCCTGCTTGGTTTGCTAAGGTCCATCCTAAGACATCAACGCCTGTTAACGCTTCCGTTTTTCTCGGTACGTTTTATTCAAATCCTTATTTTAATACTACGTAAACCTCTTAAGCATGATATTTAATGTCTTAATTACTAAGGGATCATTTGATTATCGAGATTAAGATAGTGAGATTATAATCTCAAGGTAGCTTTATTTCGAACCAAATGATCCAATAGAACAACTTTCTTATTTAGCAATACTTTACTATAAAAATTATATTTTTTCGGAACCAAATTTAGTGTCTTGTTATAATATATATTTTTTATAATAGTAATTTATTATAATATTCATAAATTTTTAAAACAAATGAGGTTGTTATAAAAAAAGTTGAGTGTGCTATTTGTTTGTCAAACCTTTATTAATTGAATTGAAATACGTAAGTATTGGCTTGGGTAATAAAAGAGATAAAGGTCTTATTATTTGCTTAAAACGTCAAATATTATAAAACTATTTGTCGTGTTACGTATTTTCATGTGCATCACTTGGAAGAAATGAGTGTGTATGTGTTTTCCTGTTATTGCGTGAATGTGCTCTTTGTTAATTAGCTTTGCAGTTGGGAGAGTATGGGGGGTCCACAAAAGAACCGTTTCGGTTCGGTTAAGGCGATAGCTTTACGTTTTAGTGAAATGCTCATAAGTTTATCATGGGACACTATCATATTCGGTTAACTATTTTTCTGGGTTTAGTGGGGTCTATGGTTTCATGTTAAGACGATGAGCCCCTCACAATCACACAAAGATCTGACAAATATTTAGTGAAAGGGGCTTTGACTGGTTTTTAATGTGGGTCCATTACTGGATAAAGCTTGGCTCATATCTCAACGTCTGTCATAATATTGCGTTTGGTTTTTCATTTTAGTGACATTTGTGGCCAGTATATAATCTAAAAGTTTTAAACCAAGTCCATCTCCAAAGTTACACTAAATATTACTACACCGAATCCTATTTTGATATAATATTTAGTGGTTTGATACTCCAGCCCACACAATTGTTTATGCTATTTAGTGTGTGAAAATTGTTATGTCGAATTTGGCGTAACACTGTTCATCAATATATATATATATATATATATATATATATATATATATAATATTTTTAATTTAATATATTATAAATTTTACTTTTTTCATCTAAGGTCCCTAATATTTCTAATTATTTATTTTTAATATCTTTATAATATTAATGGTACATCTTAATTTTGGTATATAATTTTTATATTTAATAGTTATGTAAGAAAGGTATATGAATTATATCGGATGAGTATCTACAAAAACAAAGGATTTGTTTTATGATATAAAAAAATAATATAATATAAAAGGGAGGGAAGAATATAAAAGAGATGCTCTTTCTGGTGTAAAAAATAATATAATAGATTGGAGTTAATTTCAATTATTTTGTCATTTAAACAATTTTGGTGTAAAAAAATAATGCTTAAGGTTGGTGATTCTGTAATGAAATGAAATATATGTATTTCAAGCAAGAACATATTCCAGATAATCTTAAAAATAAGTTGTATTATATCCTGAAATAATCTCATGTTTGGAGGTCATGACACGAGAGTCAAGATAGTGGTGACAATTACCGCCCAAAGGGGAATTAAATCCTCTTTTCCTGATCTTGATTTAGTCTATGAACTAATTCATGATAATAATGCTTTGTATACACCATACAAATATAATAAGTAAGGTTCCTTATTAATTCGAGAAGGGCAGGAATGACTAACTGCATTTATTGGTCCAAACAATATATAATTAGAAAGGTTCTTCATATCATTATCTAAACGAATGTTCTCCACATACTTTGATTCACTATTGAGTCACGTTTTTGAGCTCAGCAAAGTATAAACTTTTTCAGTTGCTGACCAATCTTGAATTCTTATTCTTTGTAAAGATTATGTGTGTGACTTACATTAGTGGAACAAGAATTTAGTAAATGGGAATGTTAGATGACTTTGGAAAAAACAGTTGAAAATGCAATATCTAGAGTCCTTTGTTTTTACAACGTACCCTTTTGAAGATCTGGTCATGTTCTTTTCTCAGACCCATAATCTCGACAGGAATTTGTACAGGCCGCAACTTTTGACTGAAATGAGACATTCTTACCAATTTCAGAAATAAATTCTTGCAGAAATTCCTTGTAAGGGAATAACACTAATACAAGGATGTGTTTGATCTTTTCAGGAATTTGCACAGCAGCAATTGCCCTTTTCACTGATTTACAAATACTACTGAACCTTGTATCAATCGGTACACTATTTGTGTTTTACATGGTAGCAAATGCTGTTATCTACAAACGTTACGTCTCAGTTGGAGTAACAAACCCATGGCCTACCCTGTCATTCCTTTTTTGCTTCTCTTTAACTTCCATCTTATTCACCCTTTTATGGCAATTTGCACCACCAGGCAAGCCCAAAGCCTTCATGCTTGGTGCTTGCACAGCTATCGCCATTGCTGTATTACAACTATTCCACTATATGGTACCACAAGCGCGAAAACCTGAGTTTTGGGGTGTCCCGTTAATGCCATGGACTCCTTCCATATCTATCTTCCTCAACATATTCTTGTTGGGTTCACTTGATAGGCCATCCTATGTTCGATTCGGATTCTTCTCAGGACTTGCTGTACTAGTGTATGTTTTCTACAGTGTTCATGCAAGTTTTGATGCCGAGGAAGATGGGTCTCTTAGTCAAAAGAGCATTGAACTTGTGAAGGAATCTATTGAAAGCCAGGACCATACTCTCAAAGTGTAAAAATGTTCTCTTTTTGGCACTTTTAATTTTTAACTTTTAGGGAGGGGCTTACTGTTATGGATACTTAACAATAGAAATGGGAGAGGAAACATAGTCTGCAAAATTTTGCAGTGAGCAAGTTGTATAGTTTGTTTCCATTAGTTGTGACTTGTGATCCCTTTGTATATTTTTGTGTTGGTTAATTCAGTCAACTGTTGATGCTACAAAAGCTCACGTGCCACAAGAACATAGGAATCTATATCCATAAACATAAAAAGGGCCAATTGGGTGATGTAGTGTGTTGACTACCATGTGATATTCAAGTCTAAATTCTCTTCTACCCACTTGATTACACAATTGGCCAGCATTTTTTAATTTCCTTTGATCCCCTTTGTTTGATCTTTTGCTCATTTGATAACGCAAGCTCATGACCCTGTGGTTATAGGTGATCTATGCTGATCATTTGAGCAACCCTTTTTGTCAACCAACATAAAGTGAGTATTCAATGTTTTAAAAATGTATGTGTTTGGACATAAACTTCATTTGGAGAAGTGTTTTATGAAAGTTGAAGATAAGTCTTCACTCAGAAAAAACTTTCGAATCACAATTTCAATATTTCACTTCAAATTTAAATAGTATTTCACTTGCACTTCAAAAATTTCATTAGCTAACTTCAATTTACAAGTAATTATTTCATGTTTTTAGTTCAGATGTGACATCATGAATTCAAAGTGGCCCTATTTTAAGTGTGCGACCTCAGCAGGATTCCAATTAGCATGGAAGTCCATTAATTGTGGAATCTATCACTTGTAAAAATGAAATGAAAACAAGATATAGATCCAGTTAAAGGTTATCCCTTTTGGAAGAAAAAAAAAAGCGTTAAAGATGAGGATGGAACAAAAAGAAATTTGGAAATAAAGACTACTAATAAAATTCTTTTAACTATTTTCTGATTATCACAAAGAGTTGGGGTGGATATATAGAATCGTTCAACCCTTAGTATCTGTTCGAGCAACAGCAATAACTATCCAGTAAAGTCCCACAAAGTGGGGTCTGAGGAGGGCAGATCTTACCCCTATCCGATAGAGCAAAGAGACTGTTTCCAATAGACCCTCGGCTCAGGAGTACATCTGTTCGAGCACTATATTAGAATTTTTTTTCTTTTTAAAGGATCTTACATGAACACCGAATTAATCAAAACTCCAATAGGAATGGGCGAAAGTTGCCGAAAAGAACTAGTTATCGGATCAAAAGATGACAAGAGATAAACATGGGAAAATAGGGAAAAAGAAAGCATGGGGCATGGGCCAAAGCCTGCGGACTGCGGCATGTTACTATCATCCAATGCGGCGTTTCGCCTTTTTTTATCTTCTATCCTTTTTGGTCGGTTTCTCAAGTCTATTGGATCTCACCCCCCACCCCTCAATCCAGACCCCTTTCTTGTTTGTAATTTATATGGATTATGGAGTCCCCATTCATAATTTCATGATAATTTTAAAGAAGTTATTGACATGCCCTTATTCATGATAGGATAGCTACAATGCGGACATGAAATATATATCAAACTTT
The DNA here is from genome assembly GCA_005239495.1 of Nicotiana undulata. Classification (NCBI taxonomy): domain Eukaryota; kingdom Viridiplantae; phylum Streptophyta; class Magnoliopsida; order Solanales; family Solanaceae; genus Nicotiana; species Nicotiana undulata. The sequence continues at coordinate 39,626 of ML260576.1, read as the reverse complement.
AACATTTACCACAGTAATCATGTTCAAACAAAACTGGTCTCCTAAACTAAGGCGGAGAGATTTTTGTTTTCAGCTTCTTGCATATCTTTCGGTATATAACCATTTGGTATCGTAATCATTGGTCCGACAAGTCCAAACGAGGGATTTAATTCTCAATTTCAAGGCTCAACCTGAGACTTGTGATTTGAAGAATCTCATCCATACGGCCACAGTACTCTTGGGTAGATAGTTTTGACCGTATATGGAATCATATATGAGATAAAGGTTCCTAGCTAGCTAAACATCTTAGAAAGGCATATGCCAAGGAACTATAGTTTAGTTTATGTTCATCTATCCAATTGGTTGGATTCCACTACAAAAGTCAGAAATTATAAGAAAGTAAACCTTTCCAATTTATTTTGATACGAAAGCTGTTCATGCTCGGGTGCTTTCAGTATTAATCCACTTTTTATCCACATCTCAAATTGTTTGCATAAGATATATAGCCTCTTTGACCAAGTTTCTTTTGAGGCAAAAATGTTTTTCTTTCTTTCTAAATTTACGGTGTTTGGCCAAGCTTTTGAAAGGAAAAAACAAAGTGTTTTTGAGGAGAAACAGGAAACAATAGCCTTCTCTCTAGCCTTTTTTTGCAGATTTTAAAAGCTTGGCCAAATACTAATTGCTACTGCTTCACACCAAAAATACTTTTAAAAAAATCACTTTTAGAAAAAAACATTTCTCAAAATATACTGATTTTTGCAACTTGGCCCAACGGGCTAATACGCTAAAGATGATAATTACAAATTCAATCATATTAAGTAGAAATATGAAATAAGTAACTAAAAAAATAAAATAAATAACATCACACTACAACATATTAAGTTACAGTAATAGAACACCTTTACATAAAAAGATCAAAATTAGGGAAGTTTAATTTGTAATGCATCATCGGTGATGTTTCAGTTGGGTCAGAATTACAAAGTAGAAATGCTTGATAATGATGCCAACTTGCAAATTACAAAAGAAGCCACGAGATTTTCATGCACTTGTCCACTAAGATATATATAAATGGATGGTGGAAATAATTCTACCAATTTCTATCTTTAATGATGTTCTCATTATGCTGCTGAGATTTTTTTGTGAATTTTAGAACGAACTTATATTGCTATCATGATGTTAATATCACTTTAATTTACTCTCTTTCTCCGTCTTTCTTTTTGCTAATCCAATCAAGGGTTAAAGCCACAATGAAACAAGTTGGTCGAATATAATCACATGAATAACATGTGCTGGAAAAATAGGGCTATAAACTACTGTCGAGTGCAAAACACAATACGAAATTGATGTTCGCTAGTCAAAAATAATATAGTATAATTATCTAAGAGAATTTATTGATAGGAATGATCTAAGAAAAACTTCTCACGAATATTTCTCAATTTTAATTTAAACGGTAACTCAAAAAGCTCTCTCGATTACTTCAAAGAATCACCAAAATAAACTAAGGCATACGCTGCAATGATATTCAATAAGATGTCCTTCTTTCGATTAAACACTATAAAGAATAAAATCACAACTCTATTAAAGCTCCTCCAACAAATTCAAGCAATTAAACAATAATCAAATCCATAAACAACGACCAAATCACCAAATCATGTCAAACCCAAATGATGAAATCCTGTGTCTTGAAGCCTCCACTAGTTTTGTGGGTCAAAAGTCCTCTAAAAATTGTATTTTATGGTGCATTTATAAAATATAGGAATGAGCTCGTACGAAACTATCCTTTCCAAGCCGAAGTAGAAGAAATATTATGTAAAAAATTCACATACGCGCGGCGCATGGCGCACCGTCCCACGCGTTGCGCCTGTGGAGAAGTTCAAAGAGTTGATTTTTACACTTTGCTTGCACCAGCGCTCCGCTACTCATGGCGCGGCGCGGTAGTGTAATTTTCTCAGAGTAATTCTTGTTTTGTCACTTTTTGACATCCAGACTTGGTCTTCGACCCCCAAACGTGATACCGACTTAATTTCTTGGGCTTTTACTTAGACTTCAAAGTTTTAACTTGTTCAAATTAGCTCCAAATTATCTTAATAGCTCAGAATCATTTCTTGCAAGGCATAAAACATGTAATAAGCACAAATCGCCATTAACTAAATTTAACCACACGAAAAATGCAGCGATTAGAGTGCAAACTATGACTAAAATTCAGGCGTCTAGCCTACCATCAACCACCATTGAGGATTGTCGTGAGATAGATAGGATTACTCCATTCTTAATCAGAGGTCTTAGATTTGAGTTCTGGAATGAAAAAAATCCTGTTGGGGATGGTTTCTCCTTTAATGAGTCTTAGTTGGTACGAATCTGAATTAATCGAGGCTCCGATATAGGGCAATTGGAAATTTCTTAAACTATGAAAGGGCGTAGGTACCTTATCTCAAGCGGTATCAACACGTGACATCGCTTCGTCAAATTTTTCGTCAATAAGTATATATAGATCATAAGAAAAATTTAAAAAATTGGTACAAATATGTCGTTATAATGATTTATTTATTTATTCACTACTTTAAATATTGATACCGTTTATAAGAAGTCCTGCGTACACGCCACCGATACCATGGTGAGACAATGTAGGGTAATTTGTGAAATTGTCTTTTCTTTCTCTTTTTCATTTTGAAAGATGTGGGAGACAAGTTGTAACCTTCAACAATGACCAATTTTAGTGGTCTCGTGACTCTCCTTTCATCACTAAATAAAAAATTATGGATAACTTTATGTATACTCTGACTTATGAGATTATATTGGTGGCTGCTTATCCACCAGAAAGAAGGCTATGGATGAGGAATTCATGAGTGGAATATCAAGTTTTCTATCACTGTCTTACTAATCTTAGTCAAAGATATGCTAATGATATTTGTTGCATCTTGCATCAATATTGGTAATGATATTTGTGATTGATTTGGGACTATTTGTGATAATATTTGGATGATAGACAATGGAGGGGCCAATTTTATCTGCTTGTCCCATAACCTTTTATGATCCAATGATTTTTTTAGAAAATAAAAAGATTAAATCCTTTTGCAGAATGGACTTTTTTTTTTCTACTTAATATATTCTCCAAAGTCTAATACATGCTAGTGAGATAAGAAATATGGTCAGAGGCGAACTTTGGATTTGAAGGTCGCGGGCGCACTATTACTTTCAACCACAATCTGTTTTTATATATGTCACTACTATTATATTACTATTTTCTAAAGATATATATATGTACACATACTTTTATTGAACTTTTCGGATATCGGTGATCCCTCTCTTTTTAATATTATGGTGGATTTTTAAGAGAAACAAGAGTTAAGTGTAACTCTCACGTATTGAGTTGTACCAAAAGAGCTACGTATATGGTCAATAAAACGAGTCAAAAATATAAAAATTGAGTTCAAATTCTAATAAAGACATAAAAGCTGTTAGTAGGTGATATCGGTGCATCAACGTAAATTTTAATAGTCAGAATTACTCGATCTTTATTTTGACATGATATACTAGATATCTAATGAAATAATAGAGTGCGTATAAGTTGGCTCGAATACAACATCGAAAGAAAAAACGAAGTCTCATATGAATGTAGTTATCAAATCTAGCTTACAAAGATTTACATGTTCACCTTGAAGAAAAAGACTAATGAAAGCAACACTTGTGATGCTGAATGTAGCATCTCAAATTTGGATAAAAAATGAAGCAACGTAAACTAGCTGTCACTATTACGTGTATTTGTTGGATTGTGGAGGGGACATGATGGGAATTTTTTTTTTGTTAATATAAAAAAGACTAGGAAATTTGCTGCCGCTATTCTTTGGGTGTGTTCTGGGTAAATTCCGCTCCAGCATAATAGCTCGCAAATTATATTGACGAAATAAATCGCACTAGGCAAACATCGTGCAATGCGCTCGACCGAAAAACACATCGCATCTGAAAGACATGCTTAACCAACCCGGCCACCCTAGCGGGTATTTCTTCTTTTATTATTGATATTATCCCTGTTTTTTCTCTTTTACATTATATAAACAAAGGAAGACATATAAGAAAACAAAATTCTTGAATTAATAAACAATAATTATGGTGAATATGGTTTACTAATCTTTATTTCTCATATATTATTGCCCGTATAGGCTACTGTACCCTGTGGAAAAATGCAAGTGTCTTTCAACTTTACTTCCATTTAGTAGTCTAGTGAGATTTTTAGAATCACGCACACTAATAAGCACTAACCTAATTTTTCCATTTTGGTACAATTTTGGATTGTCAATACAACTAATTATAGTGTTCGACCTTTTGAATGTGGTACATGTCTACCCACATAAGAAATGTTTGTGGATTCTTACATCTTAAATGTCTGGTTATTTTAATCAGATCCATCCGAGCAAAGACGGCTATAGAGCGAGTTTTATGCATTAACTGAATTTATTGCTTTCAGTTCGAATTATGTAAAAGTATGCAAAAGCGATTTCAAATAAAATCATACTCATTCTAAAATTACTAGTTCTAAATTCTAGATTCGCTTCTACCTAATTCGAACTTCTTAATTTATTATTTTTGAAACGAAAATTTCTTAATTTTTTTTTACGAACATTTCCTAATTATCGTTTTGAGACGAAAATTTGTATTGGTTTGAAAATGTCGACATACTACATAAAAATTAAAATTTAGATGAGAAATCAATGATTCAACAAGATTAATAAAAGGGCGTGGGAGGATAATGGACATGACAAATGATAGGGGATTGTAAAGAATTAAAGTGTGAGTATGTCTGTGCACGGTATAATCGAGAGGCTCGATTGTAAGGGCTCGAGTAAGTGCGCATCAAAGCAAGCCCGGGCTCGAGGAATGTGTAGGCCGATGGATCGAGGTCAGACTGGATCGACACCACAGTAACCGAATCACGAAATATCCGCGCTCAATCATCAATCCCGGCGAGAATCTCGGAGCGGGTAGAGCTATTAATGATTAATAATGCCAATCATGTATTTTACTTCCGCAATTAGAATCATTCCTTATTTAGGATTCCTCTACTATATAAAGAGGAACCCTATTCAGTTGTAAACATCATTATCATCACCATTATCGTAACACCCTAACTTCTTACTCGCACTACTAAATACAAAGCTCTTTTGTTTATTGTTAATTCTCCGTATTTGAGTTGTTCATACTATTATTGTTGTTCTTATTGTTCTTGGCTAACCACTCTCGAATCTGATCCAGATCGAGGTCGACGACTTATAATCACACGGGTTTGATTTATATAATTGTTTAATTCATTTACTTGTCTCATTATTTATAAATTATCATTGAATTGGATCGCATATCCTTATAACCACATTAAAAATTTAATTGTTACTCGTATTTTAAGGTGAACAGTTTGGCGCCCACCGTGGGGCTAAGGATAATAGTGATTTTTCAGTGTTAATTCTAGTATTACACACTATTTTACGTTTGTTTCTTGTAAAGAATGTTGTTTTCAGTATAAATCATGTCAAACTCACAAAACACTGCTACACATGGTGACACGGCCTGGGACTCCACGGGGAGCTCGTGAATGTTGTCGCTCAAGGAGTCGAGGTCCCACAAGCTGGTCGCGGAGGAGCACCACCCGCTAACCCAGTCGACGTCGGTTCGCACATTGCTTTGAATGCAGATTTAGGTGGGGACCCCCATGGAAGCGTACGCAGAGAAGGTCAGACCAACATTCGAGGTACCCAAGGCAGAGGAGACGAAGGTGTAGGGTCTAGCAAGAGGCTACTCGCCGTACTGAGACAGAGCCTGAAAGATAAGGTGACAATACTTCGACGACCGATCCAGCCATAATGATAATGCTCGAGGAGCTTACTAAGAGGATAGAGTTGGCGGAGAAGAAGATTGAAGCCAATGATAAAAAGGTAGAAACCTATAATTCTCGAATGGACCAGATCCCGGGGGCACCACCGATTTTAAAGGGAATGGACTCCAAGAAATTTGTACAAAAGACATTTCCTCCAAGTTCGGCCCCAAAGCCCATACCTAAGAAATTCAGGATGCCCGATATACCAAAATACAACGGGACCTCAGACCCCTTTGAGCACGTCACCTCTTATATGTGTGCTATTAAAGGAAATGATTTAGAAGATGATGAAATCGAGTTAGTCCTGCTGAAGAAATTCGGGGACAACCTATCCAAAAGGGCATGATTTGGTATCACAACTTGCCTCCGAACTCTATCGATTCTTTCGCCATGCTGGCAGACTCGTTTGTAAAAGCACACGCAAGAGCTATAAAAGTCGCAACAAGAAAATCAGACCTCTTCAAGGTAAAACAGAGGGAAAACGAGATGCTACGAGAATTTGTATCTCGATTCCAAATCGAACGTATGAAGTTGCCACTGGTTACCGACGACTGGGATGTTCAAGCTTTCACACAGGGATTGAATGAGAGGAGCTTGGTCGCATCACGCCAACTGAAACAAAATTTGATAAAATAACCGGCTGTGACTTGGGCGGATGTTCACAACGGGTACTAGTCGAAGAATAGAGTTGAGGACGACCAACTGGGAGCCCCCTCGAACTCAGTAACCCGAGCCGGTCGACAGGTAAAAACCAAAGGGATTTTGACAGACAATCGAGGCCAACCAGATATCGGTACTAGCCGTACGCCCTAGATTGAAGAAACAACCACACGAGACACGATTCCACCCGTAACGATCGAAAGGGTGACCGAGGACATAATCCTTGGGGACTTATGAGCAAGACTGGATTCGATAAGTACGCGGATCCCACGGAAGCACCTCAATTATCCGAGTATAACTTCAGTGTCGATGCCTCGGGTATCGTATCAGCCATTGGAAGGATTAAAGACACTAGGTGGCCAAGACCAATACAAAACGATCCTTCTCAAAGGAATCCTAACTAAATGTGCAAGTACCATGGTACACATGGTCACAGGATCGAAGACTGCATACAGTTAAGAGAAGAAGTAGCTCACTTATTCAACGAGGGTCATCTTAAAGAATTCCTCAACGACAAAGCCAAGAACAATTTCAGGGAGAGAGACGCCAACAAAAAAAATGAAGAAGAAAAACCTCAGCTCGTTATCCATATGATTGTCGGTGGAGTCGACATCTCGTAGGGACCTGTTTTCAAAAGCACCAAAGTGTCAATTACAAGGAAGAAATGGACCCGAGATTACATGCCTGAAGGCACCGTTACATTCAACGACGAGGAGGCAGAAGGACTTTCCCAACCGCACAACGACGCCCTGGTAATCTCTATTTTACTAAATAAAGTTCAAGTTAAAACGTGTTCTTGTGGATCCAGGTAGCTCGGCAAACATAATCAGGTCTAGGGTTGTAGAACAACTCGGCCTAATCGATCAAATTGTGCCCACATCTCGGGTCTTGAACGGCTTCAACATGGCTAGCGAAATAACAAAGGGAGAAATAATCCTACCAGTAAACATAGCCGGGACCGTCTAGGACACGAAGTTCACGTCATCGAAGGTGACATGAGGTATAACGCACTTCTCGGAAGGACGTGGATCCATAACATGAGGGCGGTACCATCAACCCTTCACCAAATGATGAAGTTCCCAACAGAGAATGGTATGAAAACAGTTTGGGAGAGCAGCACACTGCGAAGGAGATGTTTGCAATCAGTGAGGTGACACAGGTACCAGCGGCCTCGGCCTCAGTACAATCAACAGCTAAAGATAAGCAAACGAACAAATAGAAATCACTTCCCCAGCCTCGATCGAAGCAGATAAACAGGTGATCAAAGATGATGAAGAGGATTTCCTCACTCCTCGAACCTTCATCGCTCCTGAAGAATCGGATGCAACTAAGTCAATGGTCAAAGAGTTGGAACAGGTGATACTCATCGAGTATCTACCCGAACGTAAGGTATACCTGGGAACGGGGTTAACACCCAAACTTAGGAAAAAATTCATTCAATTTATTATTGATAACATGGATTGCTTTGCGTGGTACCATTTAGATATTCTTGTTGGGTTCACTTGATAGGCCATCCTATGTTCGATTCGGATTCTTCTCAGGACTTGCTGTACTAGTGTATGTTTTCTACAGTGTTCATGCAAGTTTTGATGCCGAGGAAGATGGGTCTCTTAGTCAAAAGAGCATTGAACTTGTGAAGGAATCTATTGAAAGCCAGGACCATACTCTCAAAGTGTAAAAATGTTCTCTTTTTGGCACTTTTAATTTTTAACTTTTAGGGAGGGGCTTACTGTTATGGATACTTAACAATAGAAATGGGAGAGGAAACATAGTCTGCAAAATTTTGCAGTGAGCAAGTTGTATAGTTTGTTTCCATTAGTTGTGACTTGTGATCCCTTTGTATATTTTTGTGTTGGTTAATTCAGTCAACTGTTGATGCTACAAAAGCTCACGTGCCACAAGAACATAGGAATCTATATCCATAAACATAAAAAGGGCCAATTGGGGTGATGTAGTCTGTTGACTACCATATGATATTCAAGTCTAAATTCTCTTCAACCCACTTGATTACATATTTGCTTTAAAGAAATAAAGAGGAAAAAGGAAGATCTTAACATGGGGAGTTAAAATAAGTGTTATTGAATTTTCGAAATTTATATTGAAGAGTTCAATTGCAGTTTTTTAGTGCAATAAATTGCAAATAATTATAGTAAGAATTAATTCATGCTAATTTCGAATTAATGCTATAATTGATAACTTCTTATTATTTCTGTGGTCCCTGCTATACCTAGTAAAAACCTAGACAAGACTTGGGTAAAAAGTGACTTGGGAGAAAAGTCATCTAGTAGAGCTGGAGAGGGATTCTACTTGTAAAAGCAGAATCCTACACGTTTTTGGTAGCATAATTTCGGCAAAAAATAACTCTATTTAAGGAAGACTAATTTCACCTAATTACTTACTTTTAGGGTTGTATTGTTTTTTCCCATCCAAAAGCAAAATCGTCCAAGGTTTTACTAGGCTTATAGCAGAAGATTGCAGCCTTGGATTCTTGCTGTTTGGAAGATTTGTGCAACGATTTCAAGAGGTTAGTGCTTCTAATCTTGTGATTATAACATTGTCTAGTTTACATGTATTTGATGCATGTATTGTATGCTTGCTTCTGCTGCGTATGTTCTAACAATTGGTATCAGACGCCGTCTTACATCTAATTAGATAATGTATACAACATGAATAGAGTAATATTAAAACGTGTTGTTTAATGATACATGTTTGGTATAATTATTCTATGTCAAAAACGTTATTGTATTTATTAGTATCTTAATTCTGAAATTATGAATTAATATACGAATGCATAAACAATGATGTTATATTTAATGATAGTATGTTTAATTACGTTTTTGATGAATAACATTTTTTAATTAAAAAAACGTGACTTTTTTTTTGGAATGCTATTAATTATGTAATTATGGGCATAAACAAAAGTGAATTAATACTATTAACCTGTTTTGGTTGCATTTTGTCCATAATCACAGTGTTATATTAATTAAAACTTGACTGTTTTGTATGATATTAGTTCTGTAATTTTGGATTAATATACTGAATTATGTACAATGGCGTTTTTTGAACAAGTGAAAAACATATTGTTTTTTTTTTACAATTCTGTCTGAACACGTTTTTATTAAATAATAATAAAAAATATTATTTTGAGTTCTGAAATCATGTTTTAACATACATCAGTATATCATATGATTTGAACAAGTCAAAATAATAAAAACACTTAAAAACGCCAAAAATAGAATTCTACAAATAAGTCATGATTTTAGAATTCTGAAATTCTGTCGAACTCCGATTGATCTCAAATTTGGTATGTTCATCGAAAATGGCCCAGTGAGCAATTTTGGGCATTCAGGGTCGTTTAGATAGGTTTTTGGCCATTTTTCTATTTTCCGGAAAAAAAATTAATAAAATAAATTTTCTTAAAAGAAATATGTGACGGTAGGTTTCAATTCCCATTGTTTCCAATCATTTTTTACAGTAATATAATGAATTTATATGTTGACATAAGTCTTCTTCCACATCGGATAAATTCATTATAGATGATTACTGCAGTTTTGTCTCTAGTTATTTGATTACTTGTATTAACTCTCCAACTGAGTTACATGTTGAATCAATGAAACTAGAGTTTATAAAAGTGATATTTACCTTTCTTAAATTAACAGTTTACTCTCCATCTGAGTTGGTCATGTTTAAATTTATGGGGTTAATATCTTACATCACTCATATATTTTGCATGAATTGTTAAGTTTCCCTAACGAATCTAACTGTGCAATGAGCATGGTTATATGTGTAATGTGCTGTTTTAAATTTAATTATTCTAAATACATAGCTAATGATATATTTAATGTGAATATATCTCATATTAACCATGTCTTCATTCAACCCACTTACCTTAATTTTGAACCAAAATAAGTTAGAAGGACCAAATTATGTTGACTGAAAAAGGAACCTTGATATTGTCCTAACTGCTGAAGGTTACAATTTGTAAATCACTGAGGAGTGCCCAGAAAAACCTGAAAATGCTATTGATGATCAAGTTAAAGCCTATGACAAATGGGTTAAGGCTGATGAGATGGCGCAATGTTACATTCTTGCCTCTATGGCGAATGTTTTGTAACATCAACATCAGTCTATGGGGTCTTCTTATGATATGCTCGAAAGTCTCAAAGAGATGTTCGGTGAGAAAAATCGTGCAGCTAAGCAGACAACCAAGAAAGCCCTTTTGAACACCAAGATGGCTGAAGGATCATCGGTCAGGGACCATGTTTTGAAGATGATGAGTCTTCTTAATGAACTGGAGGTCCTTGGAGATGTGATTGATAAGGAGTCTCAAGTTGAGATGGTCCTGCAGACTCTGCCTAACAGTTTTCATCAATTTATCTTGAACTATAATATGAACAAAATGGATTTGTCACTAGCGAAATTGTTGCATGAGCTGCAAGCGGCAAAATCTATTATCAAACAACTTGCTCCAGTTGTGGCACTCAATGTTGAGAAAGCTTCGGCTTCTAAGTCGAAAGTCAGTAAGAAAAAGAAGAAGGCTCAAAAGGTTTTGGCACCTACTGGTGCGGCTGGTGTGAAAAATCCCAAAGGTAGCAACCTGGGCATCACAAGAAGCAATACCCTGCCTATCTGGAAAAGTTGAATAAGCAAGGTAATTCAAATTTAAATGTTGTTGAAACTTTTTTAGCGACTGTTTCTACCATGTTTTGGTGTGTAGATTCGGGAGCCACTAATCACATTTGCACTACTTTGCAGGGGTTTCAGGAAATGCAGCGGCTAAGTGAGAATGAAGTTTGCGTTTCTCAAGCCAATGGCGAGCCAGCACCAGCTTTAGCTTTAGAAAATATTATAGTTTCGTTTAGTAGTGATAGAGTTTTAGTTTTAAAAGATGTTCTCTATGTACCTTCTATTAGAAGGAATTTGATTTCGGTTTCGAAAATAATGGATGCTGGTTATAATGTTTATTTTGCTAATAACTCTGTTGTTATTAAGTTTAATAAACGTTTTATGTACACTGCTGCTAGATTACATGACCTTTTTATTCTTGATATATCTCCTCATGTTCTACAACAACCAAACGAATTAAATAACATTAATCTTCCACAGAAAAAAAAAACGTATTTCTGAATTGAGTCAAACTTATTTGTGGCACTTACGTCTAGGTCATATAAATCTAAATAGGATTTTGAGATTGGTCTCTGATGGAACTTTGATTTCATTGAAAGTGGAGTGACTGACAACATGTGAATCCTGTTTAGAAGGTAAAATGACCAAGAGACATTTTCCCTCAAAAGGAAATTGAGCCAGCGATAAGCTTGAATTAATTCACTCTGATTTGTGTGGCCCTATGAATATACAACCAAGAGGCGATTTTGAGTATTTTGTGACTTTCACAGATGATTACTCAAAATATGGATACATTTATCTGTTGCGACGTAAGTCAGAATGCTTTGAAAAGTTCAAAGAATTTAAGACGGAAACGGAGAAACGACATGATAAATATATTAAAACATTGCGATCTGATCGTGGTGGTGAATACCTTTCTGCGGAATTCATAAAATACTTATCAGATAGTGGAATTACATCTTAATTATATGCCCCAAGAACACCACAACAAAATGGTGTGGCAGAAAGAAGAAATAGGACCCTTATGGAAATTGTTAGATCAATGTTTAATTATTCTGATTTGCCTCCTTCCTTTTGTGGATATGCTTTAGAAACAACAAATTACATTCTAAATTTGGTTCCTTCAAAGTCAGTACCTTCAACTCCAGTAGAATTGTGGACTGGGCGCAAGCCAAGTTTACAACACATTCGGGTTTGGGGTTGTCCAGCTGTCACGACCCCAAATCCTAACAGGCCGTGATAGAGCCTATCGTGGAACTAGGATAGCCAACCATCACATTACTACGCTTTTGTTCAATTATAAGAGTTCACAAGTTAATAATAATACGCAACAAATCATAATTAATAAATAAATTATATAAGTCTAGCGCCCCAATAATAAACTAAACAACTCTAACAACCTCCTAGAACTGGAGTCAACAGTCATGAGCATCTACGAATAAATAAGTCTAACTCTACTAATACTATAATATATGTCTGAATCGAAAGCTAAGACTAAATGAGGAAGGGAAATGGAGAAGTTGTGGACGCTGGACAGCTACCTCGAAATCCCGTAAAGCTGTTGCTAACGAACAAGGCAGCTACTGCTCCAAATCGGTACCTGCATCTGTGCACAAAGGCACAGGGAGTCTTTATGAGTACACCAACTCAGTAGTACTGAAAATAAATCACAGTCTCAGAATTTATAAAACACACAATACAGATACACAATTCCACAAAACCAGTAAAACACCAAGTCACCATGTAGTAGTCATCAAATAATAAGTTCGAAAACAGTTCCCAGAAATCCTGTGAATAAAGTGTAATGTCAGAATACCTCAGTAAAATTCTCAGTAAAAACCAGTTTGAAAACGAAGTAAATCATAGTTTGAAAACTCAGTAAAAATCTTCATAAACTGCCCCTCGGGCCAAAATCATTTCTCGTAATAATTTCTTTCAGTATCAGCCCATCAGGCAACCTCACAATCACTCTGCCCATCAGGCAACCTCACAATCACTCTACATAAGCCCCGCGGGCATTACTTACCTCAATACTAGCCCGAAACTATTCCACGACACGCTTGCCTCTCGAATCAACCTCTGAAGGCTCCAAATCTACCAAATTCAGATTTTATCATCAACATATGCTTAAGGAACGAATTCCAATTGAAAAATATCGAATTTAACTCAAACATCTGAAACCGGTCAAAAACTAACCCCCGGGCCGCGTGAGGTTTCCTGGTGGGCAGAGTGATGCCCGTGGGGCTTATGCAGAGTGATTGTGAGGTTTCCTGATGGGCAGAGTGATTGTGAGGTTGCCTGATGGGCAGAGTGATTGTGAGGTTGCCTGATAGGCAGAGTGATTGTGAGGTTGCCTGATGGGCTGATACTGAAGGAAATTGTTACGAGAAATGATTTTGGCCCAAGGGGCAGTTTATGAAGATTTTTACTGAGTTTTCAAACTATGATTTACTTCGTTTTCAAACTATGATTTACTTCGTTTTCAAACTGGTTTTTACTGAGATATACTGATATTACACTTTTTTCAAAAGATTTCTGGAAATTGGTTTTTGAACCTATGTATTTGTTGAATACTACCTGGTGACTTGGTGTTTTACTGGTTTTGTGAAATTGTGTATCTGTACTGTGTGTTTATATTTCTCAGACTGTGATTTATTTTCATTACTACTGAGTTGGCGTACTCATAAAGACTCCCTGTGCCTCTGTGCACAGATTCAGGTACCGATTTGGAGCAGTAGCTGCCTTGTTCACTAGCAGCAGTTCACGGGATTTCGAGGTAGCTGTCCAGCGTCCACATCTTCTCCATTTCCCTTTCTCATTTAGTTTTAGTATTTGATTCAGAGACATATATTATAGTTTTAGCAGAGTTAGATTTATTTATTCTTAGATGCTCATGACTATTGACTCCAGTCTTGGGAGGTTTTGCGTAGAGTTGTTAGACTATTATTGGGGCGCTAGACTTATATAAATTATTTTTTTACTTTAGTTGTTGTTTATTATTGCATTATGAACTGTAAAAATAAGAGAAATTGCGTAGTAATGTGATGGTTGGCTAGCCTAGTTCCACGATAGGCGCCATCACGGCCTGTTAGGATTTGGGGTTGTGACACCAGCACATGTGCTGAAAGGGAAAGCGAATAAATTGGAATCAAGGATAGAAGTATGCATTTTTATTGGATATCCAAAAGGAACTTAATGCGGTTTGTTTTATTATACCAAAGAAAAGAAGGTAATTCTTACGACAAATGCTAGATTTTTAGAAGAGGACTATTTAACGAACCATATTCCTAGAAGTAAACTAGTTTTACAGGAATTAAATAATGGAGTAACTAAGAACTCATCTGTAGAACATATCCCGGAAGCCAGTATTGACATACCACTGTATTATCGTAGTGGGAGAAATGTCAATAGGCAGCAGATTGCACAAGAGCAATTGCTTGACATCTCACTACCCCAAAGTAGTGGGAGTAATATTGAGCAACCTCAGATTCTTGAACAACCTGAAATTGTTCTGCAGCCTGCACTCCAGGAAGAAGTTAATGATATCCCAACACCGCAAGGTGTGGAGGACAACATTGAGGCTTCAGTTCCAGAAAATGATGTTGTGATTCAACAACAAAATCAGCCTCCACCTGTAGTGACTAGTCGTGGTGGGAGAATTATTAGAAACCCTCACCGGTTTGCGCTCTTGGGAGAATCTTATGATAGAATCCCCGAAGAGCCTAATACAGAACCTATTAATTACGACGAAGCACTACAGGATACAAATGTTGATAAAGGGTTGATGCTATGAAATCTGAAATGGAGTCCATGTACTCAAATCAAGTCTGGGATCTTGTAGAACCACCTACTGGAGTCAAACCCATTGGTTGTAGATGGATCTATAAGAAAAAGAGAGAAGTGGATGAAAAAGTGCAAACTTTTAAAGCTAGGCTTGTTGCAAAAAGGTTTACTAAAAACGAAGGGATATTATGAGGAAAGCTTTTTGCCAGTAGCCATGCTTAAATCCATTAGGATTCTCTTATACATTGCTGCTCATTACGATTATGAGATCTGGCAGATGGATGTCAAGACGGATTTTCTAAATAGAAGTCTTGATGAGTGCATATATATGGAACAACTAGTTGGTTTCATTAAAAGTGGCAATGAGCACATGTTGTGTACATTAAAGAAATCCATTTATGGATTGAAACAAGCTTCTAGAGCATGGAACACTTGTTTTGACGCATCGATTAAGATCTTCGGTTTTAATCAATGTGAAAATGAGTCTTGTGTCTATAAGAAGTGGAATGGAGATAAAGTTACATTTTTTGTTTTTGTACGTAGATGATATTTTGCTCATCGGAAATAATGTGAGCATGTTGAATTCAATAAAGAAATGGTTGTCCTCACATTTTGATATGAAAGACTTGGGACATGCAACACTATCCTTGGGATCAAACTTATGCGAGATCGCAAGCAAAAGATATTAGGCTTTTCCCAAGCACTTTATATTGATACTATTCTCACCAGGTTTAGAATGCAAGATTCCAAGAAAGGCTTTCTCCCTTTTAGAGATGGAATCTCTCTGTCGAAGGATCAGTCCCCAAAAACGAGAGATGAGATAGAAAAGATGAAGGCGGTCCCTTATGCTTCTGCTGTAGGGAGTCTCATGTATGCTATGCTATGTACTAGACCTGATATCTACTTTGTTGTTGGCATTGTTAGTAGATTTCAGTCTAACACTGGACGAGAAAACTGGAGTGCTGTTAAGCATATAATCAAGTACTTGAAAAGGACTAGGGATTATATGTTGGTGTATCACTCAGTCGATCTTGCACCCATTGGCTATACTGATTCAAATTTCCAGTCAGATAGAGACTCTAGAAAATCTACCTCAGGATATATTTTTATCTTAGAAGGTGGAGCCATAAGTTGGAGGAGCATCAAGCAATCATGTGTTGTTGATTCCACCATGGAAGCCGAATATGTGGTTGCAACTGAGGCAGCTAAAGAGGCTGTTTGGATCAAGAACTTTCTGAAAGAGCTTAATGTAGTTCCTTCGGTTCAAGCACCGATTGTACTTTATTGTGACAATCGTGGTGCAGTTTCAGACTCTAAGGACCCAGGAAGCCATAAAAGGAGTAAACATATTAAGCGTAAATATCACTTAATTCGGGACATAACTCAGAGAGGTGATGCAAGAGTGTTGAAGATTGCGTCAGAGGACAATTTGACTGACCCGTTTACAAAGAGCTTGACACAGAAGATTTTTGACAAGCATGTAGAAGGAATGGGTGTTAGAGTAATAGACACATGGCTATGAGTCTAACTGGGAGATTGTTGGGATATACTATTAACCATGCAGTTTAGACATAGTAGTTTGCTTTATTGTTTATGGAACAATAATTTATTTAATTTATTTAATTCAATAAAGTACTATTTTAAATAGATCATTTGTTACATGTGTGTCCTTTTAGTTATGTAGTAGACAATTTAGTGTATGGAGTTTTAGCTCATGCACGAAAGATTAAATTGCTGGTTCTCATAATTAATAAACTATGTTCACAATCAAAGATATTGTTGGACAAAATATCTTGATGATTGTAGCACAAAATTATAGTATAATTTATCTTGATTATGGGAGTGGTTTTACACCGACTTCTTGTTCTAGTATACTCAGTTTATATTGAACGGACCAAGTAGAGAAAATATGTTTTTTCACTGAATATATAAAATATTTTCTCTAACTCATTAAATGAGCTTATACTCCTAATCTTGATATAATTATTATGATCAATGTAATTTTTTAATTGTTTTGATTTATCAAAAGGTACGACTCTATTCAGAGTAAGTGTATGCCTAATAGACTGGACAATAATGAATAACATTTGTGAATAATAATTAGTTGATAGAATCCATGACTCGGTTTTGAGTTTGATGATACCCCTTTATGTAAGCTTATAAGTTTTCATGTGAAAACCCGACCGGTAGATTTTGTATCCGTCATATGAAATAGTTTAAGCGGAATTGTAAAGGATTTAATTAGTTGATTAAATTAAATTTTCAGTGATTTAATTTTATTAACTGGAATTTGAGATCTTAACACGGGGAGTTAATATAACTGTTATTGAATTTTTGAAATTCATATTGAGGAGTTCAATTGCATATTTTAGTGGAATAAATTGCAAATAATTATAGTAAGCATTAATTCATGCTAATTTTGAATTAATGCTATAATTGGTAGCCTCTTATTATTTCTGTGGTCCCTGCTATACCTAGTAAAAACCTGAACAAGACTTGGGTAAAAAGTGACTGTAATGACCCAAGGGGTCATTCTTTGAATTTAGACCTCGTTCTAGGCTTAATAACCATAAAAAGATTAATTTTAAATATCTCGATTTGCATGCGCAGTCCGGGCGTGAAACCGGAAAGCCTTTATGTTAAAATATGAGAAATAGTAATTTCTAGAGTTAAAATTTGATTTTAGTTGACTTTGGTCAACATTTTGAGTAAACGGACCCGGATCTGTGTTCCGACGATCCCGGGAGATCCGCAATAAATATGGGACTTGGGCATATGCCCGAAAATGAATTCCGAGGTCCCAAGCCTTAGAAAATAATTTTTGAATAAAATTGTTCTGCTGGTTAATTCAAGAAATAAAGAAAAGAAAAAATATGTGAAATATATGATATCGGGCACGTAATTGAGTTTTGAGGCTAAACTGTAGATTTTGATGATTTGATCGCACGAACAAGTCTGTATAATGTTTTTAGACTTGTGTGCATGTTTTGGAGCTACGAAGGCTTGGGTGAGTTTCAGATAGGCTACGAAGTGTCTAGACTTAGAAAAATACCCCAACAGCTGAACATCTGGTGTGCAGGCCTCAGATCTTGCAAATGCGAGATCGGGCTTCGCAAATGCGAAGCCAATGGCCAGCCTCTGATCTTGCAAATGCGAGGTCTTGGGTCGCAAATGCGAAGGACCCTGTTCGCAAATGCGAGGTCTTTTTTGCATTTGCGATATCTCTTCGGAAAGCCAAGGGTTCGCAAATGCGAACTCTAGTTCGCAAATGTGAGACCCGCAACCTGTTATATCAGTTTTTTGACGGGATTTTCACTTCTTTTTCAATTTTCTAAAACCCTAAACCTCCATAGGCGATTTTCCAAAGAACCAAACTTCTCCAAATCATTGGTAAGTGATCTCTAACTAATTTCTTTCAATTTCTAACAACTTTTAACAAGATTTCAACCAAAAATCTAGAGTTTTCATGGTAAAAATTTGGTTTTTGGGTAGAACTTAGGAAATTCAATTTTTGGGAAATTGGACCTCGAATGGAGGTCGGATTCCAATACCAATTGTATATCCGTGCTCGGGGGATATTGGGTAAACGGGTTTTGGTCCGAACTTCGAGTTTAGACCAAGCGGGTCCCGGGTCGATTTTCAAATTTGAAAAGGAAAACTTAGGAAAACCATTGTTTTTCTATAAAGATGAGTCCTTTAGTCCATGATTGATAACGTTGAACAAATCGTGATTAGATTCAAGGGGGTTAGAAGAGAATTCTAAAGGAAAGGATGTGCTAGAGCAGTGAAGTAATTGTTAGATCGAGGTAAGTGTTTGGTTTAACCTTGACTTGAGGGAATAGGAATCCCCACTTATTTGCTATGTGAATTTGCATGTGTGTGGTGTATAGGTGAGGTGACGAGTATCTATGCACCACCAAATTGTCTGTTAAGCATGATCTCCTTTTCGTTTCCAACGTAATTGATTCCTGTCTTAATTGTTCTATGTCCATTATTGTTTCTATGGCTACTTGGCCTTATTACTTGGTCGTGGAATATTGATGTGGTTATTTTTGAGGAGTATCGGTTGTTTGTTTGACTCCATTATGGTACATAAAGGTTGTGCAGTTTGACATTATTTTTCGTGTGAGGTTTTTACTAATCATCGCAGCCTCGAGTACTTATTCAAGCATAAAGATCTAAATTTGAGACAGCGGAGATGGTTAGAGTTACTGAAGGATTATGATGTCACCATATGATATCATCTAGGGAAGGCCAACGTGGTGGCCGATGCATTGAGTAGGAAGGAGGTGAGTATGGGCAGCCTTGCATATATTCCGGTTGGTGAGAGACCATTGGCTTCAGACATTCAGGCGTTGGCTAATCAGTTTGTGAGGTTGGATATTTCGCCCGGCAGTGTTCTAGCTTGTACAGTCACTCGTCTTCTCTAATTGAGCGTATCCGAGAGAGGCAGGATGATGACCCACATTTGATGGTTCTTAGGGACAAAAATCGGCGCGGTGGCACCAAGCAGGTTACAGCTGGAGAGGATGGTGTCTTGAGGATGCAGGGTCGTATATGTGTGCCTAACGTTGATGGCCTTCGCGAGTTGATCCTTGAGGAGGCTCACAGTTCTAAGTGTTCTATTCACCTAGGGGTAGCTAAAATGTACCAAGATTTGAGGCAGCATTATTGGTGGAGAAGGATGAAAAGGGACATTGTTGCGTATGTGTCTCGTTGCTTAAATTGTCAGCAAGTAAAGTATGAGCATCAGGGACCGGGTGATTTGCTTCAGTAGATAGAGATTCCTCAGTGGAAGTGGGAGCGTATCACTATGGACTTCGTTATGGGGCTCCCATGGACTCAGAGGAAATTTGACGCAGTTTGGGTTATTGTGGATAGGCTGACTAAATCAGCACATTTCATTCTTGTGGCGAGTACTTATACTTCGTAGAGGTTGGCCGAGTTATATATTCGAGAGATTTTTCGCCTTCATGGTGTGCCCGTGTCTATCATTTCTGATCGGGGTACGCAGTTTACTTCACACTTTTGGAGGGCAGTTCAGCGTGAGTTGGGTACTCAAGTAGATTTGAGTACAACATTTCACCCTCAGACTGACGGGCAGTCCGAGCGTACCATTCAGATATTGGAGGATATGCTCCGCGCTTGTGTTATTAACTTTGGAGATTCGTGGGATCAGTTCTTTCCGTTAGCGGAGTTTGCTTATAATAATAGTTATCAGTCGAGCATTCATATCGCTCCCTATGAGGCATTATATGGTAGACGGTGTAGGTCGCCAGTTGGATGGTTTGAGCCGGGAGAGGCTCGGTTGCTGGGTACATACTTAGTCCAGGAGGCCTTGGATAAGGTCAAGATTATACATGAGAGACTTCGTGCAGCTCAGTCTAGGCAAAAGAGTTACGCCGATCGTAAGGTTCGTGATGTGGCATTCATGGGTGAAGAGAGAGTATTGCTTCGTGTGTCACCCATGAAGGGTGTTATGAGATTTGGGAAGAAGGGTAAGCTGAGCCCTAGGTATATCGGGCCATTTGAGATTCTTGATAGATTGGGGGAGGTATCTTATAGGCTTGCGTTGCCTCCATGGTTATCCTCAGTTCATCCGGTATTCCATGTGTCTATGCTCCGGAAATATCACGGTGACCCGTCCCATGTGTTAGATTTTAGCTCTATCCAATTGGACAAATACCTGACTTATGAGGAGGAGCCGGTAGCCATTTTAGACCGACAGGTTCGTCGGTTGAGGTCTAAGAGTTATCCTTCAGTTCGAGTGCAGTGGAGAGGCCATCCCGTTGAGGAAGCTACTTGGGAGTCCGAGGCGGACATGCATAGTAGATATCCACACTTGTTCGCCATTTCAGGAAATTTGCTATGTACGTTCGAGGACGAACGTTTGTTTTAGAGGTGGAGATTGTGATGACCCAAGGGATCATTCTGTGAATTTAGACCCCGTTCTAAGCTTAATAGCCATAAAAAGACCAATTTTAAATACCTCAATTTGCGTGCACAGTCCAGACGTGAAACCGGAAAACCTTTATGTTAAAATATGAGAAATAGTAATTTCTAGAGTTAAAATTTGATTTTAGTTGACTTTGGTCAACATTTTGAGTAAACGGACCCGGATCTGTGTTCCGACGATCCCAGGAGGTCTGCAGTAAAATATTGGACTTGGGTGTATGCCCGGAAATGAATTCCGAGGTCCGAAGCCTTAGAAAATAATTTTTGAAGAAAATTGTTCTGCTCGATAATTCAAGAAATAAAGAAATAAAATAATATGTGAAATGTATGATATCGAGCACGTAATTTAGTGGGGCCCGAAAAAAGTTCATTATGTTATGTAAGTTCTATCTGTGGAGTTTCATGAGAATCAGAGTTGATTTAGCGTAATTCGGATATCCGGTTGAAAAGTTAGAAAATTTGAGTGTTCTTGAAGAAATCTTGAGTTTTGAGGCTAAATCTTTAGATTTTGATTATATTTTGATGATTTGATCGCACGAACAAGTCCATATGATGTTTTTAGACTTATGTGCATGTTTGGTTTGGAGCCACGAAGGCTCGAGTGAGTTTCGGATAGGCTCCGAAGTGTCTAGACTTGGAAAAATACCCCAACAGCTGAACATCTGGTGTGCAAGCCTCAGATATCGCAAATGCGAGGTCGGGCTTCGCAAATGCGAAGCCAATGGCCAGCCTATGATCTAGCAAATGCGAGGTCTTGGGTCGCAAATGCGAGGTCCTGTTCGCATTTGCGATATCTTTCCGGAAAGCCCAGGGTTCGCAAATGCGAACTCCAGTTCACAAATGCGAGACCCACAACCTGTTATATCAGCTTTTTGACGGGATTTTCACTTCTTTTTAAATTTTCTAAACCCTAAACCTCCATAGGCGATTTTCCAAAGAACCAAACTTCTCCAAATCATTGGTAAGTGATCTCTAACTAATTTCTTTCAATTCCTAACAACTTTTAACAAGATTTCAACCAAAAATCTAAAGTTTTCATGGAAAGAAATTTGGTTTTTGGGTCGAACTTTGGAATTTCAAATTTTGGGGAATTGGACCTCGAATTGAGGTTGGACTCCAATACCAATTGTATATTCGTGCTCGGGGGAGATTGGGTAAATCGGTTTTGGTCCGAACCTCGAGTTTAGACCAAGCAGGTCCGGGGTCGATTTTAGAATTTGAAAAGGAAAACTTAGGATGACCATTGTTTTCAATAAAGATGATTCCCTTAGGCCATGATTGATAACGTTGAACAAATTGTGATTAGATTCAAGCGGGTTAGAAGTGAATTCTAAAGGAAAGGATGTGCTAGAGCAGTGAAGTGATTGTTAGATCGAGGTAAGTGTTTGGTTTAACCTTGACTTGAGGGAATAGGAATCCCCACTTATTTGCTATGTGAATTTTCATGTGTGTTGTGTATAGGTGAGGTGACGAGTATCTATGCACCACCAAATTGTATGTTAAGCATGATCCCCTTTCCGTTTCCAACGTAATTGATTTATGTCTTAATTGTTCTATGTCCATTATTGTTTCTATGGCTACTTGGCCTTATTACTTGGTCGTGGAATATTGTTGTGGTTATTTTGGAGGAGTATCGGTTGTTTGTTTGATTCCCTTATGGTACAGAAAGGTTGTGTAGTTTGACATTATTTTTATGATATATATATATATATATATATATATATATATATATATATATGTTCCTGTTGGTTTCATTTTTTGTGATAAAAATAATGAGTTTATGAGGAGTACGGTTTCCTGTTTACAATTGTTGAAGTAAAAGTGGTGAGAAAAGCTTGGCCTGAATTATGAAAGTTTTGCTAAATGAATAAAATTGATTGTGATAAGGGGGCGAAACTGGTTGTGATAAGGGGGCGAAATTGATTGTGATAAGAGTGGAGAAATGATTGTGATAAGGGTGATACATATGTTTTTTGCTGGCTCTCAAAAGGGTTTTTTGTTGGTTGTTGAAACTCGAGGATATGAAACTTACTGATTTGAAAACTTACTGTTTTACTCTACCATCTTTCGTATTTCGTATGTACTTCTATTTTTTCAAAGCCAAAACTTTGGAAGTGTTAGAAATTTGTGTAAGATTTTGGTGACAGCTGAGGCCTGGAATAGGCGAATGAGTTACTTTATTTATGGTTTCAGATTATATTTTCTTGTTTGTGCAAGATGTGTTTCATTGCTTTATTATACATATAAATATATTGTCACAGGTTAAGTTATAATTGCCCAACCTTAGACTCGTCACTACTTCGTCGAGGTTAGGCTCGACACTTACTCAGTACATGGGGTCGGTTGTACTGATACTACACTCTGCACTCTTTTGTGCAGATTCAGGTACCAGCCAGCAGTAAGGATTTTTAGTAGCAGTTATCCGCTTTTCTGGAGACACGAGGTATATTTGCCGGCGTTCGCAGATCCCGAGAGTTTTCCCCTATTTTGATGAACACTATTTTTATTATATTCGGAACAATCACTCTATTTCTTTCAGCCCAGTATTTGTAGTATTCTTTAGTAGTTCGTGAATTGTTACACCAGACCCTGGGGTAGTTTTAGAGTTACTTATATAATTAGTTCGTGACTCGGTTTATTTAAGTGTTTATTATTTTATTCGAAATTATTCATTGAAAGTCATTAGCTTAAGGTTATTTTAAATTTGCTTATTATGTTTAAATAAAAAAATCGAAGGAAGTAGTTAATCGAACTTTAACATTGGATTGCCTAGCAAGTGTGGTGTTAGGCGTCATCATGATCCCTAAGGTTGAAGGAATTTGGGTCGTGACAGTGACTTGGGAGAAAAGTCATCTAGTAGAGCTAGAGTGGGATTCTACTTGTAAAAGCAGAATCCTACACGTTTTTGGTAGCATAATTTCAGCCAAAAATAAATCTACTTAAGGAAGACTAATTACTTACTTTTAGAGTTGTATTGTTTTTGCCCACCCAAAAGCAAAATCGTCCAAGGTTTTACTAGGCATATAGCAGAAGACTGCAGCCCTGGATTCTTGCTGTTTGGAACATTTGTGTAACGATTTCAAGATGTTAGTGCTTCTAATCTTGTGATTATAGCATTGCCTAGTTTACATGTATTTGATGCTTGAATTGTATGCTTGCTTTCGATGCGCCTGTAGTAACAGTCCCGTTCATAAAACCAAATCTCACATTTAATGATAAGTTTTAAGAAGTTATTGACCTGCCCTTATTTAGGAAATTGTCACGACCCCAAATCCTAACAGGTCGTGATGGCGCCTATCGTGGAACTAGGCTAGCCATCCATCACAAAAGTAACAGTCTAAACAAATCCCCCCAGGACTGGAGTCAACCGATCACGAGCATCTAAGAATAAAACTAACTCTGCTAATGTCATAAACAATGTCTAGGAATAAAATACTAATACTAATAAAGGAAGGGAAATTGAGAAGCTGCGAACGATGGACAGCTACCTCGAAATCCCAAAGCTGACGATAACGAACTCGGATGGCTACTGCTCCGAACCAGTACCTGGATATGCACACAGAGGTGCAGGAAGTAATGATGAGTACACCAACTCAATAGTAATGAAAATAAATCACAGTCTGAAGAATAAGAATCACACATCAACAAATACACAAATCCACAAAACAGTAAAACACCGAGTCTCCATAAAGTATACATTTAATACATAAGTTTGAAAACCAATTTCAGTAAAAAATCCTTTGAACAAGTATATTTTCCCAATTGTTTCTATGTAAAAACTCCCAAAATATCAGTTTGAAAGATGAAACGAATTATAATCAAAACTCAGTAAAATATCATTATAAAGCCGCCCCTCGGGCCAATTCATCTCTCATAATCAATCTCTCAGCACCTCACCATCTCTCAGTAACAGTCACTCAGCACCTCACAGTCACTCAGCATCAGCCCCTCGGGCAACCTCACTGTCACTCATGCCTCCCAATCACTCATCACTCGGCACTCGCACTCAGTATGTACTTGCGCTCACTGGGGGTGTGTACAGACTCCGGAGGGGCTCCTTCAGCCCAAGCGCTATAAACAAGCCAAATCATGGCAATCAATCATCTCTAAGGCACTCGGCCTCCCTCATATCATAAATATCCTCACAATATAGGCTCTCGGCCTCACTCAGTCAGACACTCTCAACATGCCACTCGGGCCACAATAAACGGGGTTCTCGACCCAAAACAGTATTTCATTTCAAGAAATAATATCAGTAACTCAGAGGGTCAAAACAATTTCTCAAGAAAGACTGAATGTAAAATCATAATTTAATAAGTGAGGAATATTAGTAAAGTATCCCCCAAGCGGTTAGAACAGATCGACACTAGGCCCCAAACATGGCTTACATCCCAAATATATCAAAACATAATAATACTATAAAACATATGCTTTAAAAGCAGTTTCGCAACTCAATAGTTGCCTAAAAAGGGACATATTTCCAAATTTCCAGTTCGTGCACGCCCCACACTCGTCACCCAGTGTTTGTGTCACTCCAAAACCGTGAAAGGATGCGAAGTCCGGGGTTTCATACCCTCAGGACAGGATTTAAAGATATTACTTACCTCAAACTTGCCCGAAAAGCTACTCCGCAACGCGTTTTTCCCTCGAATCAACTTCCTAGTGCTCCAAGTCTATCAATTTTAGATTCATTACATCAAAATATGCTAAGGGAATGAAACCCAATCGAAAAATATCTACTTTATGCACAACCTGAAATTAGTCAAAACCCGACCCCCGAGCCCACATCCCGGAACTCGACAAACTTTATACCAAAACGATCCTCATCATCTCACGAGTCCGTACATATAAAGAACCCTGAAATCGGAGTCCATTTGACCCCTCAAATCTCCCCTAAAAGGTCTCTTAAACTCAAGCCCTAGTTTCACCCTTTTCTACTGATTTTTCCCAATTAAACACTGTTAATTTGGTCCTTAATCACATATAATTGAGTTATTGGGTCCAGAATCCTTACCTCAATGAAGAACAATCGTTTTCCCTCTTCAAAATCGCTCCAAAAGCTCTAATCTCGTTCAAAAATGGAAGAAAACTCGGACTTCTCGTTATATATACACTGTCCAGAATTTTTGCGGTACTGTTCATGCTGCTGTGAAAAAATGCACCAGCTTTTCTTCTAGTCTAAATTGATCTGTTAACCTTCCAAAATCCACCCAAGTCCCTCGGAATCTCAACCAAATATACCACCAACAACAACAACAACAACAAGCTGAGTTTGATCCCAACATGTGGGGTCTGAGGAGGGTAGTTTGTACGCAAACCTTACCCCTACCTAATGTAGGTAGAGAGGCTGTTTCAAATAGACCCTCGGCTCAGAAAGGACAAGAAGAAGAGGAAAGAAAAAAAACGAAAAAAAAATGGGAGTACAATACCTGAGGCGAATAACACCACATACCGTAATAAAAACCTAAGAATACGAAGGGAAATGCATGCCACTAAGCCTATCGGTGAACACTATATACTACCTACTAACCTTCTACCTTAATCCTCGACCTCCACACCCTCCTATCAAGTGTCATGTCCTCAGTGAGCTGAAGCAACGCCATGTCCTGCCTAATCACTTCTCCCGAGTACTTCTTTGTCCTACCATGATCCCTTCTCAAACTCTCCATGGCCAACCTCTCACACCTCCTGACATGGGCATCAATGCTTCTTCTCCTAACATGGCCGAACCATCTCAGCCGCGACTCCCGCATCTTGTCTTCCACGGAGGCTACTCCCACTCTGTCCCGGATAGATTCATTCTTAATCTTATCTCTCCTGGTACACCCACACATCCATCTCAACATTCTCATCTCTGCTACTCTCATCTTCTGCACGTGGGAGTTCTTAACTGGACAACACTCAACCCCATACAACATAGCGGGTCGAACCACCACTCGGTAAAACTTACCTTTAAGTCTTAACGGCATATTCCTATCACATAGAACACCGGAAGCGAGCTTCCACTTCATCCACCCCGCTCCGATGCAATGTGCGACATCTTCGTCAATCTCCCCGTTACCCTGGATAATAGCCTCGAGATACTTAAAACTCGCTCTCTTGATGATAACTTGAGCATCAAGCTTAACCTCTACGTCTGTATCATTGATCTCACCGAATTTTCACTCCAAGTATTCTGTCTTGGTTCTACTCAGCTTGAAACCTTTAGACTCCAAGATTTGTCTCCAAACTTCCAACCTCGCATTAACTCCGCTACGCGTCTTGTCAATAAACACTATATAATTGGAAAATAGCATGCACCAAGACACCTCCCTTGGATGTGACGCGACAGTACATCCATCGCCAAGGCGAACAAAAATAGGTTAAGAGCCGATCCCTGGTGCAACCCCATCACCACAGGGAAATGGTCCGAGTCACCACGCACAGTCTTCACCCGAGTCTTAACAGCCTCATACATATCCTTAATCACCCTAATGTACGCTACCGGAACGCCACTAACCTCCAAACACCTCCATAGGACCTCTCTTGGAACTTTATCGTATGCCTTCTCAAGATCAATAAACACCATATGCAAATCCTTCTTCCTTTCCCTGTACTGCTCCATTAATCTCCTTACCAGATGGATCGCTTCCGTAGTCAAACGCCCCAGCATGAATCCAAACTGATTCTCGGAAATAGACATGCACCTCCTCACCCTGGTCTCCACCACTCTCTCCCAAACCTTCATTGTGTGACTCAATTACTTGATACCCCTATAATTGTTGCAATTTTGGATATCACCCTTGTATTTGTAAAGCGGAACCATCGTACTCCACCTCCATTATTCGGGCGTCTTCTTTACCTTTAAAATAACATTAAATAGCCTAGCGAGCCACTCCAAAGCTGCCCTCTCTGCGCTCTACCAGAATTCCACCGGAATTTCGTCTGGCCCCGTTGCTCTGCCGCTGCACATCTTACGCATCTCTCCTTCCACCTCCTCTACCGTAATCCGCCTACAGTACCCAAAATCCTACTAAACTCTCGGAGTGATCCAACTCGCCAAGCACAATGCGTCTATCCCCATCCTCATTCAGCAGTTTATGGAAGTATGTCTGCCATCTTATCCTAATGGATGCCTCGTCCACCAACACTTTACCATCCTCTTCCTTGATGGACTTGACTTGGTCTAAGTCACGGGTTTTCCTCTCCCTCGCCTTGGCCAACCGGTACAACCTCTTGTCCCCACATTTTCCCTCGAGCTCCTCGTACAAATGAGCAAATGCTGCATTCTTAGCCGTCATAACTGCTAACTTTTCCTCTTTCTTTGCCTTTAAGTAACACTCCCGATAAGTCCATTTTTCCTCCTCGTTTGTACTTTTTACTAGTTTCAAATAAGAAGTTTTCTTAGATTCCACTTTATCTTGAACCTCTCCATTCCACCACCAGTCCCCTTTATGACCCCCAGGAGAACCCTTCGTGACCCCTAAGACCTCTCTAGCAGCTATCCTGACGCAATCCGCAATCATGGACCTCATACTAGACGCGTCCCCCATACTCATCCAGGCCCTCATAGCCAACAACTTCTCCCCTAACTCCTGAGCTTTGTCCCTGGTCAAATTACCCCACTTAATCTTAGGTTGCCAACACGTCCCAAAATACAACACGAACTTAGTCAAGGATTTAAACCACGCTAAACAACACTAAAATTTTGAATCGCGCC
Organism: Nicotiana undulata; assembly: GCA_005239495.1. Lineage (NCBI taxonomy): Eukaryota > Viridiplantae > Streptophyta > Magnoliopsida > Solanales > Solanaceae > Nicotiana > Nicotiana undulata. The sequence continues at coordinate 11,058 of ML260576.1, read as the reverse complement.
ATGAATCGAATTGTGAGATTTCAAAATTTCCAACTTGTACATTTTGCGCCGAAACATATCAAATCAATTCGGAATGAATTCAAACTTTGCACACGAGTCATAAACGACGTAACAGTGTTGTTCCTTTTTTCGGAATAGAAATCCGACCTCGTTATCAAAATTTTACCCTTCGGTTGGACTTTTCCAAAATCTTATATTTTTCCAACTTTCGCCAAAATTCGGCGAATTATCCTACGGACTTCAAAATCCAAATCCGAACATACGTCTATATTCGAAATATCCATAAGAAGCTATTGGAATTATCAAAAATCCATTCCGGGGTCATTTACTCAAAAGTCAACTCTCCGGTCAACTCTTTCTATTTAAGCTTCGAAATGAGAATTTTTCTTTAATTTAAATTCCGAATCTTCCGAAAACTAAACTTGACAACACACACGAGTCATAATACATATTGCGAAGCTACTCGAGACCTTAAATCACTGAACGGAGCATAAGTTCTTAAAACGACAAGTCGGGCCGTTACATTCTCCACCTCTTAAAGAAACGTTTGTCCTCGAACGTTCTAAGAATTATTTCTGAGGTTACCAAATTGATGATATTACTTTTACACATATACTCATGGTTGACTCCACGCCACCGTATTTGAGATAAGCCCGACAACATCATCTCATTTGAGATTATTCCTTTTATTCATATTTGTAAAAACTTTAAGATCAATTTCTTACACTCCAACATTTTCAAAAGGCCTAATTTTCACAACAACGCACGGTTTTTAATCTCAACTGGCTATAGCAACTCGTGCCTACGCACACATGATAGTGTTGAAGTACTTCAAAATTTTCTGGGGTATTACATTCTCCCCCGCTTAGGATCATTCACCCTCAACCACATAACATAACTTATCTCTTCTTTTGCACGTCTTAATCTCCCAAAATTTTCTAACTCCCAAATTTTTCCGAAATTTCGGTAGAGTCTCCCCTGTAATTGGGACTATCCACCTGCCAGAGTAACACCAAAATAACTCCTAACAATACATCCACAATGTATATATCAATAACACCAATCTCAACATTACAAGCCCTGCATTATCACAATGATATCAGAATATGAAGCACATCATATTTCTGCTCATCACCACATCTCTAGTCTTTAAAGTTGTTCATAATTAATTCCAGCATCATCAATTAATCTCATATTAACCACCACCTCATTTCGAATTTTCACAATACTGACAACAGAATGTAAGGCATGAAGATCTCATGATTACTTACTCGGATTAATGAGTCACATTTAACGCCATCTGGGCACTCATATCATAAGCTAAAACTCAATGTTTACAGCACGAAAATGGTTGAATATGAACATAAAATATACAAGAATTATCAAAGAAGCCTAACAGACATGACTCCCTTTTAATATTATTGCATAAATTAATTTTCACGAAGGGAGAATTTAAACTCATAAATATCTTACCACAAGGACCTCGTCCTTACATAACCTCCACTGCGGCTTGCAGCCCGGTATAAATATTTCACCTTGTGCCAACTGAAATTTTCAATTTTCTTTCTTTCTTCTTCTCAATAAATTTCATAAATATTTTCATAACACATAACGAACCCTCATACCGGTAGGGCATATAGTTCATAAAAATTGGAATCAATTATTCTGAAACACATTAAACTAACTCTAGTGAATAATAAACATTACTTTTAGACTTGTAGTCCTCAATGGTGTACAAAATAAAATTGCAGACACAGTCTCACATCTTCAAATATCCCAATAGGGATAAACATATAACTAGGTCACAAACTTACAAAGCTCGCCCATAAACGGAGCCTAATAGGAGGACTCACCTCAATATTCAGATCCGAATCCAACTAAGGGGAAATATTCTTTTTTTATAGAAAATCAGGATCGTACCTGTAACGACACCATCTGGTGCATCGGCCTCAGCAAAATCATAGAGATTATATCAACGGATCGGGTCTCCACCTCTTAGGCGCCCACTACCCGCCTGTCCTCCGCCTCTAGCTGACTGAGCACGTGGAGTATTAACTGGAGTAAAGCTTGTAGCTTGAGTGTTCTGATGAAATACACCCCTTCCAAGTCAGGGACAATCTCTCATGATATTCCTAGTATCACCACAGTCATAACAACCCCTCTGAGGTCGCGGCTGCTCGTACTGAGTCTGTGCCGAATAACTGGAATAACCACTGTAAGAATCTCGTATTGGTTGTGCATTATAAACTGGAGCACCCCGAGTAATATGATGTGCGAACGGAGCTGACCAACTGATCGAGCCTCCGCTATAATGGGTCCTAGCTGAAGAGTAAAATCCACGAAACTCTCCAAATCTTTGAGACCTTTTGACCTCCTTAGACTCCTTTTTTTTTTTGCGATCTCTGCTACTTGTTAAATGGAGTATCAATTTGCAATTCTCGAGTCATGCATATTTTAATACCATAATCGAGTCCCTCAATGAATCTTCGGACCCGCTCCTTGGCGGTAGGAACCAAAAATAGGTGCACGACGAGCTAACTCATAGATACGACATACTGCATATACTATGCCATCTTATGATAAATATGAGAACTTCATAATCCATTTCGAGCCACAAGAAACTACGTACTCAACTAGCCAAGAACTTTCCATTTGTTCCCATTTACAAGAAAATCAATATACATCGCATGCTCCTCACACCAATCCGACCTACTATAAAGTTGTCCTATTTATCCAAGTTCCTTCTAACTTACCTTCGAATTGATACTTCTACTTGCCATAATACCGCAATTCTCAACCTAGACTCACCACACGAGATTTTAGCACAAACCACACCGCCCTAAAGCTCATAAGCCGCTGAATGTTCTCTTAATCACCCCAAAAAGTACCACAAGTCAAACATTTACTCCAAAAAAACTTTCTATGAGTTTAAGTTATTCTTCCGCTTTCCTGATGCCAAAATGTAGAATCCCTAAGGATGTAGAAATGCCCCAAGTCTTGACACCCTCCAATGTGAATCTCAATGTCTAGTTGAATACACATCCTGAAGATCCCCAATTTCTACACGTAAACCTTGAGTCCATTAGAGATATTTTCGAGAGTCATTTACTCTGCTCAAATCCCAGTTAAAATGACCAAGCGGACCGAACAACCTGCGCCCCCAATTAGTACACCAACACCCAAGGATGCAATACACACTTCTAAGCAACCAAGCAAATTACTACCCCGCACACACTACACCCTTTACAAATACAACTCAATCATTCAATAAAACACATTTACTCGTAAAGTATATTACAACATGTATTCAAAGATTTCCATTACTCGAGTCATTCTCAAACTCCATCTCTGCAGGTCATAACTGATTAAACAGTATGCCTCGAAGTGAAACCAATGCAACGCATAATCGTACAACCAACTTATCATTAGCAGACTCCCCCACTTGGCTCAAAGCCAAAGATCAAGAAAAACAATAACTCACAATGCCTGTGCGCTATCATTGGCACAATACCACAGTGAGATTCTACTAAATCCTTCATAAGCTCATATAACACAAATCATCTAATATCTCGAATCATCAGCAAATCTCGCATTCATCATTGTAATGGTCATGCCAACTTCCACAAGCAATCTAAACTTAAATTGCAGCATATATCATCTACTTGAAAAAGAGAACTTCCTATAAAACAACATAAGGATCACATAACCCCAAGACACTCCGCAGGAGATAACCCCGTCTGCTTAGCGTCAAACTGATATTTCTCTATACCCTTCTGACAATCATAGCTATTACGCAATCTCTTTACCCTCCTGCATCAAACACAACTAATGCCTACTTTTGAGGCATCACAATATGCGGTATATGAATCAGAAGTTGATGGTAACTAATACTGGAGCTGTGGTTAAAGCAAATTCCGAGCTTCTGAAATCTCTCTCCACACTCGTCTGACCACCTGAATACCCTCACTGGACACCACGTGCCCCAAGAATGCTACTAAACTGAGCCAAAATTCACATTTGGAGAACTTGCATAAAGCTTCTCCTCCCTAAATCTCTGTAACACCATCCTCAAATGCTGAGTATGCTCCTCCTGGCTACGTGAGTACGCCAGGAGGCCATCAATGAATACCATGACGAAGCAGTACAAATACGGTTGGGATACACTGTTAATCTAATATATGAACGCTACTAGGGCATTGGTCAGCCCAAAAGACATCACCAGAAACTCACAACACAACATAAAGATCCGCTTCACTCCACAACTAAACAACATGAGAGGTCTTCCAATACACTCACAACTCGAAGCCATATGCCAACCCGAGACAGAAATCAAACACTCAATAGCTCTTGCCACATTTCCAGCCAATCCCTTTTGTCACAATCAAAAAATTTGAACACATCTCACCATCAAAATCATAACTTGTCGATGCACAACTGATACCGAGCGCTCACGTGCGCATTCGAATACATGAAAGGGATTCAAGAGTTATGCTTTTGGCTAAATAAATGGATTCGCACGACAAGAATTCAAGAATGTGAGATTTTTCCTAAGGGTTCTGCAGCCTCTCGAAGATAAGTACAGACGTCTCCGTACCGATCTGCAAGACTCTACTAAGCATGCTCATGACCGTTGGTTCTATATAACCTAGAACTCTGATACCAACTTATCACGACCCCAAATCCTAACAGGTCGTGATGACGCCTATCTTGGAACTAGGCTAGCCAACCATCACATAACTACGCATTTATTTTAATAAATTTACTTAATATCAGTAAATACCAGCATATGGAGTATAAAAATTCCTCTAAGTCTGTAAGCAATCATAATATAAACTAACAGTCTAAACAAATCTCCCCAAGACTGGAGTCAACCGATCACGAGCATCTAAGAATAAAACTAACTCTTCTAATGTCATAAACAATGTCTAGGAATAAAATACTAATACTAATAAAGGAAGGGAAATGGAGAAGTTGCGGACGCTGGACATCTACCTCGAAATCCCAAAGCTGACGATAACGAACTCGGATGGCTACTGCTCCGAACTAGTACCTGGATATGCACACAGAGGTGCAGGGAGTAATGATGAGTACGCCAACTAAATAGTAATAAAAATATATCACAGTCTGAAGAATAACAAACACACAGCAACAAATACACCAATCCACAAAATATTAAAACACCGAGTCTCCATAAAGTATACATTTAATACATAGTTTGAAAACCAATTTCAGTAAAAATCCTTTGAACAAGTATATTTTCCCAAATGTTTCTAAGTAAAAACTCCCAAAATATCCGTTTGAAAGATGAAACGAATCATAATCAAAACTCAGTAAAATATCATTATAAAACCGCCCCTCGGGCCAATTTATCTCTCATAATCAATCTCTCAGAACCTCACCATCTCGCAGTAATAGTCATTCAGCACCTCACAGTCACTCAGCATCAGCCCCTCGGGCAACCTCACTGTCACTCATGCCTCTCAATCACTCATCACTCGGCACACGACACTCGCACTAAGTAGGTACCTGCTCTCACAGGGGTGTGTACAGACTCCGGAGGGGTTCCTTCAGCCCAAGTGCTATAAACAAGCCAAATCATAGCAATTAATCATCTCTCAGGCACTCGGCCTCTCTCATATCATAAATATCCTCACAATATAGGCTCTCGACCTCACTCAGTCAGACACTCTCAACATGCCACTCGGGCCACAATAAATGGGTTCTCGACCCATAACAATATTTCATTCAAGAAATAATATCAATAACTCAGAGTGTCAAAACAATTTCTCAATAAAGATTGAGTGTAAAATCTTATCATAATTTAATAAGTGAGAAATATCAGTAAAGTAGCCCCCAAGGGGTTAGAACAGATCGGCACTAGGCCCCAAACATGGCTTACATCCCAAATATATCAAAACATAGTAATACTATAAAACATATGCTTTAAAAGCAGTTTCGCAACTCAATAGTTGCCTAAAAAGGGACATATATCCAAATTTCCAGTTCGTGCACGCCCCACACTCATCACCCAGTGTGTGCGTCACTCTAGAACCGTGAAAGGATGCGAAGTCCAGGGTTTCATACCCTCAGGACAGGATTTAAAGATATTACTTACCTCAAACTAGCCCGAAAAGCTACTCCGCAACGCGTTTGCCCCTCGAATCAACTTCCTAGTGCTCCAAGTCTATCAATTTCAGATTCATTACATCAAGATATGCTAAGGGAATGAAACCCAATCGAAAAATATCAACTTTATGCACAAAATCCGAAGTTAGTCAAAACCCGACCCCTGGACCACATCCCGAAACTCGACAAACTTTATACCAAAACGATCCTCATCATCTCACAAGTCCGTACATATAAAGATCTCTAAAATCAGAGTCTGTTTGACTCTTCAAATCGCTCCTAAAAGGTCTCTTAAACTCAAGCCCTAGTTTCACCTTTTTTTTTACTGATTTTCCCCAATTAAACATTGTTAATTTGGTCCTTAATCACATATAATCGAGTTATTGGGTCCAGAATCCTTACCTCAATGAAGAACAATCGTTTTCCCTCTTCAAAATCGCTCCAAAAGCTCTAATCTCGTTCAAAAAATGGAAGAAAACTCGGACTGCTCGTTATATATACACTGTCCAGAATTTTGCGGTACTGTTCACGCGGTACTGTTCATGCTGCTGTGAAAAAATGCAGCAGCTTTTCTTTTAGTCTAAATTGATCCGTTAACCTTTCGAAATCCACCCGAGGCCCTCGGAATCTCAACCAAATATACCAACACGTCCCAAAATACAATACGAACTTAGTCGAGGCTTTAAACCACGCTAAACAACACAAAAATTTTGAATCGCGCCATGAATCGAATTGTGAGATTTTAAATTTTGCAACTTGTATATTTTGCGCTGAAACATATCAAATCAATTCGGAATAACTTCAAACTTTGCACACGAGTCATAAACGACGTAACGGTGTTGTTCCAATTTTCGAAATCAAAATCCGACCTCGTTATCAAAATTTTATCCTTCGATTGGACTTTTCCAAAATCTTATATTTTTCCAACTTTCGCCAAAATTCGTCGAATTATCCTACGGACTTCCAAATCCAAATCCGAACATACGTCTAAGTTCGAAATCACCATAAGAAGCTATTGGAATTATCAAAAATCCATTCCGGGGTCATTTACTCAAAAGTCAACTCTCCGGTCAACTCTTTCTATTTAAGCGTCGAAATGAGAGTTTTTCTTTAATTTAAATTCCGAATCTTCCGAAAAACTTGACCACACACGCGAGTCATAATACATATTGCGAAGCTACTCGAGACCTTAAGTCACTGAACGGAGCATAAATTTTTAAAACGACAAGCCGGGTCATTACAGTAATTAATTAGGATAGTTACAATGCGGACATGAGGATGTGTGAACATACCTTCATTGGAATATAATCAAACTTTAACATTTACCATAGTAATATGTTCAAACAAAACTGGTCACCTAAATTGACATGGAGAGAGTTTTTATTTGCAGCTTCCTACATATCTTCATGTATATAACCATTTGGTATTCGTAATCATTTACCCGACAAATTCAGATTTCAGTTGCGTATTTCCATTCAAGAGGGAAATGCCTATGCGGAATTTCTCCATTTCTAGGCTCGAACCCGAGGCTTCTGATTAGAAGAATTCATTCATTCCAGGGGCGAAAATATTAGATTTTTGATATATATAACATATATTAAAAACTCTTTATCGGAAAATGTTTATTTCTTTCAAATCTGATCACCTTGAGAAATTTTCTTGATTCGCCAATGATTTATACCATAATACTCTTGGGTAGACAGTTTTGCCCGTATATGGAATCATGGATGAGATAAAGGTTCCTAGCTAGCTAAACATCTTAGAAAGGCATATGCCAAGGAACTATAGTTTAGTTTATGTTCATCTATCCAATTGGTTGGATTCCACTACAAAAGTCAGAAATTATAAGAAAGTAAACCTTTCCAATTTATTTCCATTATTCCACTGTTTATCCACATTTGAATATTTGGGTGAAGAAAGGTAATTTCGTCAAATAATGGCTTCGATCATGCTATTATGTGATACATTTCTTTATATTTTTAAGAATAAATGGTTGCCAAAGAGTGAGTGAATAAATGATGCATTACTGAAAATAGTTTCACAGTAAAACAAATTGTTTGCATAAGATATAAGCTAACAAATTCAACTTCTGCCTAAAGAAAAGCTAGAAATTATTTCCTACGAGGAATTAACTACTTAAGGTAAAAGCAAGAATCAGAAGTTAAAAGACTACGAATAATAACAGGAAGAGACAAAAGTTTGTTTACACTGTTGAGATGGAAGTGAGAACGGGCAAATTCGAGTGACTGAGGTTAATAACAGATCGCCTTTTCTACGTTATGAAATCACTTAAAATGATAATTATGTGTACGGATAAAATCAAGGATAAAGTTATCTCGATTTTTCGGTAAAGAAATAAGAGAGGAGCACGATCTGGCATGACCTCGAGTAAAGCCGAGGGGTTTCACGTCTTAGAGCCCGAGAAGAACGAATGGTGCACCCGGGACCGAATACGGTTGTGCATCAGGTCCGAGTAGAGTGAAGGGCCGAGATTAAGGGAAAAATGGTTAGGCACGATAAGCGGGGAGTCGTATATCCGCCTTCAACCGGTTGTTATGGCGTAAATGCCGCCCGATATCAACTGCAGATCAACATTTACTGGAAGGGGAAGATTTTTACCTTATTTAGACTTGTACTAGGATTGAAACTCCCTCACTATATAAAGGAGAGAACATTTATATTTTAGACATCACTATTGGCACGTATATCAAAGAAATAAAAGTTAGTAATTTTTTTTCCTTTAGCTATTGTTCAAAATGTTCTTCAGTTGTAAGTTATAACCAACTCGTTCCAAGGGCTAATTCGGAACCAAATTCCAGACGTCCAAAGCAAAGCTTAACTTATTCATCCATTACACTTGGTTCTCTGATTCTCTTTTATTTTATTATCTACAGTCCATTCGTATTGTATTAAGGACCGTTTGGCCATAAAAAAAGATTTATTTTTTTCGGAATTAGTGTTTGACTATGAAAGTTTTTATTTTCACATAAAGATGAATTTTGGAATTTTTCGAAAAATTAAAAAATTTCAAAAAGCTAATTTTCAAAATTCACTTCAGATCACTCACAAAAATTCAAAAACATCCCAAAATTATGTTCATGTCCAAACATAACTCTAATTTTCAAATACCATTTCCACTTAAAAATCTTTTTAAATTTTTTTCAAAATTTTACAATTCTTATATCCAAACGCCCACTAAATCACATATTCTTTAACCGCGTATAAATTTAACTGTTAGTTATTTTAAGGGTAAACAAATTACAAGTTTAATCGTATCAAGTAGAAATATGAAATTAATAACTTAAAAAATAAAAAAATGTATATATTATAACATATTACATTACTGTAATAGCATATTTTTACAGAAAAGGCAGGCCGGTGCACAAAATATTCATATTGGATCTGGGGAAGAGCCACAACCCCAAGGGGTGTGATATAAGCAACTTACCCTTATACAAGTATCAATGGTTAATTTTACGATTCGAACCCATAACCTATAGACCACACATTTTACTGTTACTCCAAGTTTGCCTTCAATGGAGCACCTTTGCAAGAATATTAAAATTAGGGAAGTTTAATTTGTAATGCATCATAGGTGATGTTTCAATTGGGTCAGGAATACAAAGTAGAAATGCTTAATAATGATGCCAACTTGCAAATTACAAAAGAAGGCACGAGATTTTCATGCACTAGTCCACTAAGAAATATATAAATGGGTGGTGGAAAGGTATTTGTAACGACTCGACTGGTCGTTTTGAGCATTTGTGTTCGGCTCGGCAGTTTGAGGTCACGAGTAGCTTCACACAGTATATTATAATTTACGTGCATCGTCGGTTCGGATTTTTGAGAAGGTCGGAAAGGATTTTAGGAATGACTCTCGTTTTAGAAGTCCGAAGTTGAAGGAATTGACCCAGGGTTTGACTTTTGAGTATTTGACCTCGGATCGGAGTTTCGCCGGTTCCAATAGGTCCGGATTGTGGTTTTGGACTTGGGCTTATGCCCGGAATTTGATCTGGATATTTCAAAAAGGATTCGGCATCATTTGGCGGAAGTTGGCAATTTAAAGGTTTAGAATTTTTCTAAGTTTGACCATGGTTTGACTTTAATGCTATTGGGTCCGGATTGTGGTTTCGGAACATGGAATAGGTCCGTTTCTTCATTTGAAGTTGATTTGATATGGTCCGGACGCTCTGTTGCAATTCTAGATGTTCTTGAAGTTCAATATTGGCATCCGATTTGTGATTTTAGAGGTTATTTCGTTGTTCTGATCACGCGAGCGAATTCATGTTATGTTTTCCGACTTGTGAGGGTATGTAGTGTGTAACCCCATCTCACTGCGAGCTACGCCTTTGCGTATGATCTGACACCAACTCCTTCACGAAGGAATCTCTTTTTTCAAAATCAAATCTCATTGCAGTAGCTGGCTTTTCTCCTCCTTTCCGGCACCTTTTCTTGTTTGGCTCTGTGTGCATTTGAAATAATTACTGTATTTTCGTTAGTTCGGAACCAAAATAATACAAAAAAAAAACATTAAGAGCGAAAATAAGTGGGGAAAAAAAATACATAACTATGTATAACGCCCAAGTACATGGCGTTATACATTAACACCGTTAATGTATAGCGCCCTGTACTTGGGCGTTATACATAAAGCTGTATGTGTCAGAGTATAGCGCCCTTATACGCGGCGCTATACATCACTTTTATGTATAGCGCCGTGTATAAGGGCGCTATACGTGCAATTTAAAATTGCATCTTCTTCCTCCAGACGAATCCCATTCCTCTTCCCCCACCCCCGCTGCCCCACTCCAAATAAATAAATAAAAAATTTTGGGTCCCCCCGTTATAGAAAAGGTGAAGAAAGTAAGTCCAACATTGAAATAAAACTTCGTATTATTGTGAAAGCACACTTCCGGAGTCAAAATTTCAATCGAT
>ML260574.1:0-21942 GCA_005239495.1 Nicotiana undulata | reverse complement strand
GGGGGGGGTAGTCGTTAGGTCTTAATTTGGTAAGAGTGAATCTGGGTCGTTGATCTAATTTGATCAACGGTCCAGATTACACACAGGATTGGGTCGGGTAGGCTTAGAGATTGGGCTTGGGTCGTTTGGGCTAACTTAAATGGGTTAGGACCAGATTTTATTTAGGCTAGATTTTTAAAAAAATTTGGCTACTTATTAAATACCCAATTAAATAGATAAATGATTAATAAACTGGATAAAAATGAAATTAAGGCTAAATAGGTAAAATTAAGGTAATTAACTAGTATTTAAAATATAGAATGACTGATTATTGAATAGCATAAAATGTACAATTAGGCTATAATTACAAAATTATTGTAAGTATAGCCAAATAATGCCCAATTGGCTAATTGGTGAAATAACTAAATCCTAATAGGATTAAAAATGATATATAGAGCTAAGAAATATTTTGAAATTGTTAGTAATGCAATTTATAAATAATTATTGGATGTAAAGTATTGAATAAATTAGAAAAATAAATTGATAATAATGTGGAAAATTATGGAAAATACCAGTTATTGTAAAAAAAAGTGATTTTAAAGGTATACATGAAAATTAAAAAAAAATGAGGAAAAATTGGGTATCAACAAGTATTACAGAGTCTATGGTCAAGGGAAGGAAAAGACGAGAAGTGACAGGCCATGAGACAACGAAAGAGTATAGGCCATAAAGTCATATCCTCATTTCGAGAAATAAGTTCATGACTCAAACGCGACTACCAGAAGGTAAAGTTAGACCTCAGAATAATATAAATCAGTATGGGTTGGTAAACAACATAAACTAAACATGAATTAGGTGCTGAGTAATTTGATAGTGGTCGACATCATGAGAATTTCAGATTTCGTTCCGGCGATAACAGAATGGACAACAGAAGAATATTCATGAGAAACTCAGAGAATGGTCATTCACGAAGACGCTTCCCTAAAGCAAGCAATGTGAGCAAAGTTAAGCTTAACAGACTGTCTGTGCCACTTATGGTAATTGTCACCCTTGCGAGTAATGAATTTCGTTATCCTTAGTACAGAAGGAGTACCGCAAGGCAAGAAAGGGTCATCAATAATTGAAAAGACGCCAAATATGAAGAGGTAAAACATCTATAGGTAGATTGTCGTAGCTCCAACTCTTAGTACTCCCCTAAAGGGGGGAATATGGAGTGACGTGATATTAAGTCAGAATTAAGTGGTTCTAGTAACTATGGAGTGTTAAAGAAGGAATGCGATAAAAATGAGAAAGGGATGAAATTGCATTTATTCAAAGCCTACATATATGCTAGGATTCCATAACATTAATATGAATATATTCAATCTTCCTTTAATTTATAGTCTCAACATGCCAACCACTTTGGCTTATACATTTGAAACTCAAAAAGTTTCTTTTGAGACTTACTACAATATTAATGTCATGAACAATTTCATTCATCCGGGTAGTAACAAATTAGTTCTTCCGGAACTCTTAATTGATTTTGTACTACAAGATCTTTTGTCACACCATTCATATGGTAACTGTCTCCTTCACGGAGAAAATCATATCATAATAAATTGTCATCGTCAAAGTCATCATAAGAAAAAACATTTTTTGCTTTAAGTTTGCCTTTAATAACTTTTATAAGGCATGGAAAATTATTTTTGTCATACTAGATGTAGGCGACCAATGACATATTCATGTTACCACACAGTAATGTTCATTATATTTGTTTCTCCCAAACCTCCCTTAAAGGTGAGTTGTGGTATTTATACAATCATACATAAGCACATTGTTATGCTTTTTCAAGGAATGAACTATAATCATGTGAACGCGTCTCGTATTAATCGACCACATTGATACATATTTGCTTCACCTTGAAGGATTATCTTGAGAACCCTTATTGTTCTGATTTTTATAATAACCATAATGATGACTATTATTATTTTGGTCTTTGGCATGCCCACATTCATTCGCCAGTCACTTATTTTCATTTAGACTTATTATGCACCGCTACCACATTCTTTTCATAGAATGGTACAAATCAAGTGGGATGGGCTTCATGATTCTTTCATGAAAAATAAATTATTTTTTCCTTAGTCATCATTATATTACCAATATGATGCATTGTGATTCAAACCCAATGTCTTACCCCTATAACGGGTGTTAGGCCATAATGAGTTAGGACTCAAACCCAACTCTTACAATCATGGAGCATCAAGACTCAAAACTCGATGTCTTACCCTCATGGTGTGTTAGGACTTAAAAGCCACTGTCTTATCCTTAACATTTGGCATAATAGGCCATAGTGCATCACCCTGGAGCCTTTAATCATGGGGAGCATTATATAACACCACATCGATGGTCACAACACACATGAATAACAACGTAAGTTACTTGCATTTAATCTACAACACTGTCAATTTTTCTTTTATGAAAATCATATTTTCTAATTTTAATGGACCGCGTCACTATATATTTTCCATAAATTTCCAAAGGGTGACTGCCTACAGACACGTACAATATGTATGCAAATCAAAAGAATGGATATGGTTCTTCTTGATTCAACCAGCTCAATTTCCTGCACAAAAAATATTGTATTTTGTGTAATATGAACAATACCAATCTTAAATCCCAAATCTTAAAATAAGAAGAATGAAAAAAAACACTCACTGGACAATCGAAGCAAATGTATTTAATATATGGACGTATCAGCAACAAATTAAATCCATAACAGTATCTGGTTTTCCAAGAAAAAAGGTTCACGATGCTTATATAACGAGATTGGGCCGGGTTATAAAAATTAGAAAATAGGATCCCGACACAGATCTACGGTCGCATATGCGACCGCATAATGTTTCTATGTTCCGTAGAGTGGGCCGCATAATTAGCCCACTAGAGCTTACATTTTCTGCTTCACTCTGCGACCAGTCTGCGGTCCGCATATTCATGGTGTTCCGAGAAGGAAAGAATCTTCAGATCTTTTAATAGGAGGAAAATCCAATTTTCCTCTCTTGCTACTTTAATTCGTGGTTCAAATTTTATATTTTTTCGTTTATATTTTACTGATTTGTGTGAATTAGGGTTCCGGCCAATTTACCCTATGTTGATTGCATGCGATTGATTTATTTTATATATATATATATATATATATATATATATATATGCACGTAGCTTCTATTTGAGATATATTCAGAGTGAGGGAGAGTTCTTAAAGTGGGGGAGTGATCTTCAATCAATTATCCATCAATTCTTGCTCAGATCATCAAATATTAACAAGGAGAAATTCACTAAGTCTTCATTCAAGAGGTAAGAATCTATACCCTAGCCCTGAATTTCGTAAATTAACAAAAAATGGGTAATTAGCAAGACAATTCTTATGAAAGGAAGGTCATGAAAGATATAGAAGATATGATGTGATATTTTAAGGTAAAGGTAAACATGGTGCGAAATACTCAAATGTAGAAGGTTGTGAACAGTTCATACTTCGGATAGAAGGCTAGAAGCGCGGGGATACTGTATCCAGGAATGATAGCGGCGTCGTCAGTAGCATATCTTCTAGCCTATGGTTTCTAGGTACCGAGAGATCTATCCAAGAGAGTAAAGAAGAGTTAGAGACGAAGTGATGTCTCGCTTGAAGTTCCAGAATAACATAAGGAAATCTATGGTGCAAGCAAGTTGAAGGAAGGTTGCGAATAATATAAATAGACACGTATAGGTCGCAAGCTAAAGTATAGTAAAGCGACAAGGTTGGGCGAGTGAGAAGGTAACAAAAACGGATGAGTCCTCGGGATTAAGCTCATGAAAACAATAGGGCTGATGGCTTCTCTAAGTTATAGACAGCTCGGTATAGCTTGAATGAACTCAAAGGAATCTAAGACTAGTAGCATCTAGAAGGAATGGAATGCTGCCCTGGTAGTGGAATGAGGGTGTGATTGTGATAGATAAAGGATGATGTTTGGGCCTTCGATTGAGTAATGACTTGAAGAGGATTTCATGAATTGTACGGGATTAAAATACCCATGTAAGGTGAGTCATATTGGTATTCTATAAAATACAGTTATGGAAATATAGTATCGCCCCTTCATATCTTTCTGGTTCAGTTATTTGTGTTATGAAATATTATATCTTGTACTGGATGTCTATAACTCCTAAAGAAGTCACTCCCACCACTCTTGTCCATTAACCTCCCACTATTCTTCACCATTATGGTTGTAACTCCCACAACTTTAAAACCTCCTCCAAGGTAGGGGAGTTGTTTATCTTGCATGCATGTGTGACAAAAGAGTGTAGGGAGGATGGTGAGCTAAAAATGGTAAAGAATGGGGTGTGGGATGGTCAAGTTTTTCACAAAAAGGCATTAAAACCTTAATTCACACTTGGTGGTTGATAAAATGCTCAAATGAGATAATCATATCGGCTAAATATAAAAGGTTACCCAACTTTCCTTCTATTTGTACTACACAAGTATAAGCATGATAATGCAATCACATGCCACAAGTAAACTAGAGGTTTACTGAAACAAATATTAGTTGGCATGACTGCTTGGCCATCCCGGTTCAATTATGATGCGAAAATTAATTGAGAATTCACATTGACATTTATTGAAGAAATAGAAGATTATTCAAGAATTGTCTTGAGCTGCTTATTCTCATGATATACCAGCTAAGGTAAGGATTGAATCCCTTGATTTTTGGAATGAGTAAAAAGTGATATATTATGGGCCCAATCATATGCCATGTGGACTATTTACTATTATATGATTTTAATAGATGCATTGTCATGTCCCAACCTCGAAAAGCACGACCGACGCTCAACCGAGTGGACCCGGTCGAGCAAGCATGTTAGACACTTTCTACCTAACTCACTTATGATCAAGAGAAGGCATATTTTCATTAATTAGATAGTAAAAAGATCATATATACATTACTAAATCATTTCATTAGTTACATATGTCGCACCCCCTTTTTCCAACTCCTTTCGGATCGGTCAGGGTTTTTGACATTATTGGGACAACTCGTTTCCTTTTGGAAAGGGGGTATGCAAGGATTCGAAGAGTCACCACCTAACGATTTTAAGGTGCGTTAGGGTACCTATTTAGAGTCATTTACAAACAAGATTAGATAACCAGAGACAGGGTAAGGGCTTGAAATTACTCCAAGAGGAAGGTGTTAGGCACCCCTCGGAGTCCACAACTGTGGTTCCCGTCAAATGACTTTGTGAATTTAAGCAAGTAGCGAATAGGCAATTAATGCTTAAAACAAGTACAATGTTTTGAAAGATTTGTAGTCTAAGCACACATGTGTCACGAAGGTTTTGAAATAATATATAATATCTAAGTAATATTTTTGAAAGAGTTATAATCTAAAACATGTATACAAAGGATAGGGGAGTCCTGGGTTGTTTGTCATATGGATCACATCAGCGCAATACCCGGTAATCACTCCTCAAAGAGGGGCTACACGTGGTATTAGCGCACCAGTCATCATATCCATATCTACCATTCCCACCCCTTAACGGTTATTAAAGCAAGTGTTGGTCTGCGCCCTCTATTGCGTGATGTTACCCGTCCCTTCCTAACGGTCCTGGAGGAATTTAGGACCTCTACCTATAAGGGAAGTTCTAGGCAGACCCTCAGGTTTAAAGGAAAAATACTAAGGCGACAAACAAAGAACACATAGGAATGCAGTAAATGGGAACAAAGAAGAGCAGATAAAAGGCTCAAATTTACCTCCACAAGTAATGCAAATAGACAGCACGACTCAAACATAATTAACGGGCAGTATTGCTAATTGGAACCCCAAGGCATGGTGTCTAGGTCAGTTCAGAATATAACAGATATGCAGACTTGTTTTTATAACTCAGAAATGTCACGCCCCAATTCCTAGGTCGCGATGGCACCCAGCAGCGGGGTTAGGCAAGCCAATATGAATTACACTAGGTGTTACCCTTCCCATTTGATTAAACAAGTCAATATTTACCAGTTTTAAACAATTAAACATGATGATAGCTTGACATGAAAATAAAATCATAACAATATATGGCCAAAATAAAGCATATGTACGGATATACAGCCCAAAACCCAAAATATACACTACGTGTGTGCCAGGAACTAGTGTCACGGGCAACTAGCGGAATATACAAGATACATATATATACAAATCCACAGTCCGGATGGAATAGACGGGGAAAATAACAAAGGAACTTCAGGGTGCTTCTAGGAGGTCGCCAGGAAGAGCAGCTCACCGTGAAATCTAATCACACAAATCAGTATCTAGCACCGACCTGATAATCGGATGTACCAGCCACCGGACATGTACAATCAAGTACAGAAGAAGAAGAAGTGCAGCATGAGTACATAAATAAATATGTACCCAGTGAGTATCCCGTCTAAACTCGAAGGAGTAGTGACGAGAGGTCGACTAGATACTCACTAAGGTCCAGCAATATAATATAAAAAGAGATATGGCTAAAGCAGTAGGCATGTGAAGCAGAAATCAACAAGTACATAAGCAAATAATGTAATCCAAGTAACAGCTGAAAATGAACTGCAAGTGCCAAACCTCCATTTACACAATACCTGTCAATCCCACTATGTGCGACTCAGACTCAAGTGATAATACCATACCAGAACAAGACAACCGACCGGAGTCATAAGGGTGGTCATAAGGACTGAGGTCATAATCTAACCCACGATCGCGAATCATACATGCGACTCGTGTGCTGACTCAATAGTAATAAGCTGACCCATGATCGTGCATCTAGTATGTGACTCGTGTGCTGACTCGATAATGATAAGCTACCCACGATCGCGCATCATGCATGCGACTCGTGTGCTGACTCGATAATAATAATATATAAGCTGACCCACGATCGTGCATCCAGTCTGTGACTCGTGTGCTGACTCGATAACAATAATATATAAGCTGACCCACGATCGCGCATCTAGTCTGCGACTCGTGTGCTGACTCGATAACAATAATATATAAGTTGACCCACGATCGCGGATCCAGTCTACGACTCGTGTGCTGACTCGATAACAAGTGCATATACATATATAGGAACATATGTGTACCAACTCAACAGTGAACTTAACAGGACTGTTCCAATACCGCTGTAGCCAACTGGGATTGAAATCATAATATCTCACCTTTCCATGTCATCTCAACAACAATCACAACTTACAATACATATAAGGTACAAATAAGGCACATAGAGGCATGCTCGTGAGTCCTAAAGCTACCCGACATAGCAATATAGTCGCCACGTACAGACTCTCGTCACTTGGTACGTACGCGGCCCCCACAACATGTATACATAACAAATAAGGAACCTATGGGGACATTTCCCCCTTACGAGGTTGGAAAAGAGACTCACCTCGTGACGAAATCACTCCTCGGATCAAGGATGCGCTCGTAATCTCCGAAGTCTACCCTCGACGGCTCACAACTAGCCAAATATAGCGTGATTGAATCAATTTAAGCTTAAAGAAGAAGAATCGACCAATAAACCCAAAATTAGGCATTCTTGAAGGATTTTGGAATTTCGACCTCGGGCCTACATGTTCGGATTTCGAGAATTCTCGAAGGAATCACTTACCCGAAGCCTAAGGATCATAATTATGTTATACTTGAATTCATAACAAGAATTGAATAGTTCACCAAATTCCCAAAAATCCTATTTACTACCCTAAATCTAGGTTTTACTAAGATTTAGTAGTTAATTCCCTTGTTAATTCACATATTAGATTAGACAAACAGCGTGAAATTACTCACCTTTGGTGGACTTGGTCGTGGGCAGGTTTTCCCAAAGCTTGAGAGCTCTTTAATGGAAGTTGAGTGAGAAAAAGATGAAGAAAATCCGTGTTTTGACATTTAAATACAGGCTGCCTACAGGGGTTTCCGCACCTGCGACCCTGGGACCGTACCTGCGAGGAAATGGCCGCACCTGCGGAAAATTGTCGGGGGAGCTGGGTTCGCACCTGCGGAGTTGGGGGCCGCACCTGCGGTCCAGCTCCTGCGGAAAATGGTTCGCACCTGCGGAAGTTGCGCACCTGCGAGGTTGGGACCGTAGGAGCGGTCCCGCGTTTGCGGTTGGGCAACCGCACCTGCGGTCACACCAGCTACAGCTGCACCAACAGTGTTTTTAGCTGGTTTTTGGCCTCGTGCGAGGTCCGGGAGGCACCTGCGCCACTCGAGCCCCCGTCCAAATATACCAACAAGTCCCAAATCATTATATGGACTTGCTCGAGCCCACGGAACACTCAAAACAACGCTAAAACTCAAACTCACATCCCAAAACCCCTGAATTTATAACATAAGGCTTTCAAACTCTAGATTTCTATAACGATGCGCCGAACCGACCTATACAACTCGGAATGACTTCAAATTTTGCAGACAAGTCATAAATGACCATGCAGAACTATTCTCGATTCCCGAATTATGTTCGGACCTCGATAGCATAAAATCACATCCCAAACCAAATTTTAAACATCAGGAAATCCTGATTTCCATTTCGGGCGCCGAAATGCTCCCGGGTCATCGAAAACCCCAGCCGAACATACGCCCAAGTCTGAAATCATCATACAAAGCTACTAGAGCTATCTGAACTCGATTCTGAGGTCGTTTGCTCAAAATGTTGACCGAAGTCAAACTTGGCCAAATAGGATAACCTTAAAGAACCAGGTGTTCCTAAATCACTCAAACCACTCCCGAATCACGAACCACCCGTCCCCGCAAGTCATAAAGCACGAATAGCCGCTATGGAAGGTTTCATTTAAGGGAACGAGATCCTAATACGCAAAATGACCGGTCGGGCCGTTACAAGAAAGGAGCCCTAATCAGTTTCCCTACTGATGTAAAACATGTTGAGGATTAGGCAACATACACAAAAGAGGTAGATTTCCAGTAAGAGTGCTTGACATATTTTTGAAAAGGTTGAGTAGAAAAAGAGCTTTTTTGAAAAAGGCTTGTTTGAAATAAGTTTTGCAGAACAATAGGTGAGCCTACTTCAGTGAAAATAGTTTGAAAGAGAGAGTAGGGTAATCAGAACACATAACATACCAAAACAGCATACATAGAGTATAACAGGAACTACAACAAGTTCAACAATCACAAGCAGGGAGATGAGGGGTTAGGGGACAAACAGGAAACACATAAGAATAAAGACACAGTAGGCAGAATTGCACATAAGTTTAGAATCAGATAAATCCTAAGAGGGGTGAGGATTGAGGATGTATTACATACTTACACAGAACCTAATAACCATAGAAACAGTTTTACAACAAGGGTGTTCATGCCAGGAAACACAGGAATACAAGTGAAACAGAATCACATTGAGGGATCTTAAAGGAGTAACATGTTGACTTTAAGGAGAGGGATACAATTTAAGAATCATACTAGTAAGAAACAAGTAGACATGCTAATGACAGGGTAAACAAAAAAACCATAAGTAAAAGCATAGTAGAAATAAGATGAATTGCAATACCAAAATAAACATATTATTTTATTTTTTGCAGCTTTAAACTAAATTGAGGACATACAAGTTAAGGGATAATAAACACAGAATGAAGACCAAGAGAGTATAATACTCAGTCTTGGCTTGCAGCCGACTGAGATTAGCAAGTAACCAGAAAGAAGAGCAAGAGAGAGTATGTGTGTGTGTGAAAAAGGGTTTGGAACAATGTATGTATGTGTCCCTTTGATAATGAAAGAGTGAAGTACATATAGTTTGAGAATAGGCAGAAAAAGAATGGTAACAACTAAAAGTTCAGCATAATTATAGAAATAAACTCTAATTAGGATCCAATTAATATAAGTACTCCCTATAATTAAGGAGTCATAGTTCAAATGGATACAAACAGTGATAAACAAGGAAAGAAATCAATTGAAGAACTAATTTTACCATATAAGGAGTAGTAAAAGTATAGAGCATGTGATTAAGACCAAATTCAGAATATCCTAATTAAGGAAAGTATATATGTGAATCATGCCACGACCCAAAATCTATTAAGGTCGTGATGGCGCCGGACACCACTGTCAGGCAAGCCAATCATCTAGTAGTTGAGTAAATTTCTTGTTTTAAACGTTTTTGAAATCATTGCCTCCCACTTTAACACGTAACAATTAAGTAAAATCCATTAGGTGAAAATTAACAGTCCAATATCTCTATCTTAATAAGATACATCCCAAACATATCCCAGAACCCGGTGACACAAGTGCATGAGCAAACTTCTAAGAATTTGTACAAATGCTACAAAGCTTGTCCGAAATACAAGTTGGACAAGGGCTTAAAAATGAAATAAATACAATACATAGAGGAAGACTCTTCCAGCTACGGATCGCCTCCGGATGATGCAGCTCGCCTAAGTCTCCAAACCACCCTCATCGCTATGAAAGTACCTGTGCAACAAAATGCACAGCAATTGTAGCATGAGTACGAAAAAAACGTGTACTCAGTAAGTATCCCATCTAACCTCAGAGAGGTAGTGACGAGAGGTCGAATTAGACATTTGCTATAAGTCAACACAATATAATTTGTGAAGGATATCAACATAGTTATTAACATCGAATAACAAATAGTGACAGGGGAGATCAACTGCTTCCATAATTTTTAAATTCCTCGGGTTCCGTCGCTTCATTTAACAATTTACGTCCTTAAGACAATTTGACAATTTAGATCACAAGTGATATGTAAAATGTATATATCATGTATACATCACAGGAAATACGCATCATTTATCATGTATAAATCACAGAAAATACGCAACATTTATCATGCGCAATCGAAATGCCGAGGGTCGAACGGCGCGGACCAACAATAATAAACCTTGCACTGCCGAGGGTCGAACGGCTCAAACCATAGATTCATCTATTTTCCCCGCTAGCGAATCGATCATGCGACGCGGTCAACATAATATAATAAGGCTAACTTGCTCACGAATCATACATGCCACTCAGGTGCTCATAGGTACACGTATTCACATAATAATCAGCATTTTTATCAAGAAAACAACTTCTCGGGAAAATGATAAAATTCTCTTTAGGTGAACATAACATGAAGATAGTATTTAAATCATTTCTGGAAATTCATTTGCCAAGTTTGATAAGGTTTTAAATATCACTGATTCATCCAGAACACAATTATGCAAGGAAGGATCCATTCTCTCTCAAATGATTAAGGAAAATAAGTTCAGATCTTTTTAAGTATTCTATTACTAACTCGATAATATCACCAGGCTAATATCATTGATAAAATCATAAGTACAACAGGTAAGGCATACTAGTGGGTCCTAGACTACCCGGACATGGCATAACAGTAGCTACGCACGGACTCCCGTCACCTCGTGTGTACGTAGCCCCCACAAATAGTAACACATATTTAATTAGTTCACCTAGGGGGACAATTCCCCCTCACAAAGTTAGAAAGGAGGCTTACCTCGCTCCGAAACTTCATAACCGACTTCCAAGCCCTCCCGGCGGCTCCAATTTGATTCATAACGCACCAAAAATACCAAATAACGGGCAAAACAATGAAATTTCACTCTAATACTTGTAACAAATTCAAATTATATCATTTCCCAACTCCGCTCAATGAATTGACCAAAATGCCCTCGGGCCCACGTGCCCGGATTCTAAAATTTCTCGAAGATAAACTCTACCCATAGCTTTACTAGTTCAAATAGATAATTTACTCAAATATTCATGCTCAATTCATGGTTAAAATCCAGTTTACCAAATTTCTAGGTTTTGTTCAAAAACCCCAATTTTCCCACAATTTTCATTTCTAATTCCATGAATAAACCTTGAACTTAACTTGTAAATGAGAAGGAATCACTTACCTATTGATGCTTGATGAAAATCACCCTTTGAAATACTCCAAAATCGCCCCAACAGAATGAAATATATGAGAGAAATGGCAAAAGTCCGTTTTAAATTGAACACTTCCCAGGAAGAACCCATATGCAATCGCACAACCATGCCCACGATCGCACATGCCATTTCTAGCTCCCTCCAAATCCTTCTCCTCGATCGCATATTCATCCATGCGTTCGCACATGCCAAGTGCCTCAACCTCCCAAACGCACCCTTGTGCGATGGCATTGCATCCCTGCGGTGGCACAAGAAAATTCTCATCCTTCTACGCGATCGTACACTTAATTCCGCGATCGCATAGGCAAAAACCTCGCCCCTAAATTCCTTCTCCACGATCGCATCCCAGGGACCGCGATCGCAATGCAGAACAGAAACACCAGAAGACAGCAGCAGCAAATCACCCAGAATTGACCCGAAACCACCCTGAAACTCACCCGAGGCCTCCGGGACCCCCATCCAATCACACGACTCAGTCCCATAACATCCCGCGGACTTGCTCGAGGCTTCAAATAACCTTAAACAGCGCCGAAATCACGAACCGCACCAAAATTCAAACTTTATGAACTTGAAATTTCAAACTTCCACCTTCGATGCCGAAACCCGTCAAATCATGTCCGATTGACCTCAAATTTCGCACACAAGTCATATTCGATATTACGGACCTGCTCCAATTTCCGGAATCGCATTCAGACCCCGATATCAAAATTTCCACTTCTGGTCGGATTTCTCAAAAACCTTCAAACTTCTATCTTTAGCCAAATTACTTCAAAATAACCTACAGACATCCGAATTCACTTCTGATCGCGCTCCCAACTTCAAAATTGTGACTTCCACAATATACGCCGAAACGCTCCCGGGTTATCCAAAACTCAATCCGGAGCTACGCCCAAGTCCGAAATCATCATACAAAACTGCTGGAACCTTCAGATCCTGATTCCGAGGTCGTTTACTCCAAATCCCAGTCTTAGCCGATTCTTTCAACTTAAGGCTTCCGAAATGAAAATTTTCCTTTCAATTTAACTCCGAACTTCCCGAATTTCAACTCTGACCATACGCACAAGTCATAATACCTGAAATGAAGATTTTCATGACTTCCAACAGCTGAACGATGCGCTAGAGCTCAAAACGAGCGATCGGGTCGTTATAAATCAATTTGACAGCCTTATTCATAGAAATAAAGTAGGAAATTATGGAAATCAACAAGAAAATCTCACAAAGATTCAATCACAGAGAATCAATACCAATCAAGGAGAATATCACACACGTAAGGAAATACTTGAAATCAGGCAATCAGTATTACTCAAAGGAAGATATCACATATTTAAGGAAATGTTCAAAAATCAGTAAAGACTATTGTGTAAAAATCAATAAAGCACTAGTCATACTTATTCAAAGATTCAAAATGATAAAAAAGTACTGGAATAACACATATTAAGCAATAATCAGAAGCCCTAATCACAAAATTAAGGATTCGTAACAAATAATTAAAGGAACCAGTAGACGATCATGGTTTAGGCAGAGGTGACAAAGAATCAGAAACCCTAACAGCAAATATAGAGAAAAATCACAAAATCAAACAGTGTACATATGAAAGCAAGGTAGTCATGCGAGAACAGGTAAACATTATCGCAAATAACTCAGACTCACAGATTGTACCCGAGAAATTTAGGGGGTTTTATAAAAAATGACTCAAACAAAAATGGAAAGGCTCCAAATAACGTTTAAACATGATAAAATCATAAAATAATGCTAATAAATTAGAACAAAAATTGTTTTGTAAAGGATTTTAAAAACCCTAGCTTTGAAAAAATGAAGAGTCGTTCAAGAAACAGGAGAATCTTTAAAGAAAACATGCAAGGACCTCATAATACACACAGATCTGTTACATATCTAAAGGAATCGGAGGGTTCAAACTTAGGGTTTCCAAAGAGAATCCAGAAAGCAGAAGAAAACTCAAAGAACCACTGGCTTCAACCGAAAAGTGTAAAGATCTTACTCGGACGACCATGGATGGACGGGGAAAATGGAATGGGATCGTAGGAGGTGAGTGAACCGCCTCTGGTTCACTTGAGGGCCTCAAAAGCGGTGACACGCGTTAAGGAGAGAGCCATGAGGCTGTAGATGGTGGAATCGCCATGGATTCCGGCAAGATGACGGCCGGAGAAGGGGCCAGACAGGCTCAGCAGGTGGAGTGTTTAGAGAGAGATGAGAGAGAGTTTAGAGATGGCTGAGTGAAATGAGAGGGGGAAAATGAGAGAAGGGGGTAGTCTTTTTAGGTTAATTAAGGAAGGAACGCATCTGGTCCGTTGATTGAAATTAATCAACGATCCAGATCAAATGGAAATTGGGTCGGGTAGGATAGTGTATTGGGCTTGGGTATTGGGTTAATTAAATTGGGTTAGGGATCAGGTTCAATTTAGGCTACAATTTAACTAAAGATGGCTAATTGTCAAATACCCAATTTAAATTAACTAAAATAATTTATAAAATAGTTGATAATTGTAAAAAATGAAATTGATGCTTAGTAAATTAAATTAAAATTATTAATTAGTATTTAAAAATACAAATGACTAATTACTGGATAAAAATAGCGTAAAACATATGATTAGACTATATTGCAAAGTTATTGCAATTATAGCCAAAGAGTGCCAATTTGGCTAATTGTGAAATAATTTGGTCTTAATAAGACCAAAATCAATACATTATATTTTTGAAATCATTGGTAATGCAATTTTGTAATTAATTATAAAAAAATAAAATACTGGATGAATTAAAATAAATTAATAAAAATATTGGAAAATTATAGAAAAATACCAATTACTATGAAAGCTTGATTTTAAAGGTATATATGCAAATTCAAAATAATTTTAGGAAAAATTGGGTATCAACAGCTGCCCCTCTTTACCCGGGAAGGATGAAAGAATTTCGGGTAAAGATATGATGGCCAATTTTGACCGAGTGAAACGATTTGGAGAGATTTAGGTCGCACCCTGGCTTCTGAGTTGCCTACATATCCCTGGTTTTACAGTTTTCAGGACGTATGTAGTTTCGGACCCATCAGCGAAGTATACCGAAGGAGTTTTTACAAGAACGGACGCAACATATAGGGCTGGATGAGTGAATGGTTTACGAGAATGGTTAGGAGGACTGGAGCGGGACCGCTCCTGCTAGAGTAACTGTCTCTTGCCGGGTTACCTGTAAAAGCAAAGCAATACAAGCGCATATTGTGCATAAATTTAAACGTGATGCAAGTTCCCCTCAGATTATGAATGTTGTCTTCGAACGGTTAGGGATGACGTCCTCAGACCATGATGTCCTGGGCCATGAACTGTTTGATGAAGGATTAGCAAGCCATGAAATGATGTTCTCGGGCCATGAAGATTGTGCCTCCGAACGATGACGCCTTTGAACAATGATATGCAAAATTTGAGAGAGATCCTCAAGCCATGACATGGTGTTCTCGGGCCATGAAGATTGTGCCTCCGAACGATGACGCCTTTGAACAATGATATGCAAAATTTGAGAGAGATCCTCAAGCCATGACATGGTGTTCTCGGGCCATGAAGATGGTGCCTCCGAACGATGACTCCTTTGGATAAGTTGGCCATATTTCACCCCATGAAATGCAGTAATATGATGCTGACAAGACAGAGCTTAGACTTGCGAATTGAAGGGCAGAGCTTAGCCCGAAAGGAAAGCGAAGTAAATAGTGCTTGAGAGACAGTGCTTAGTCTCGATGAAAAAGTAAATTTGGAGGCAGATCTTAGCCTCATGCAGGTAGGAAGGCAGAAAGGTAGCCTTATCAAGTGGAAGGCAGAAAGGTAGCCTTATGCAGAGGAAGGCAAAAAGTTAGCCTTATGCAAGTGGAAGGCAGAAAGTTAGCCTTATGCAAGTGAAAGGCAGAAAGTTAGCCTTATGCAAGTAGAGGTAGAGCTTAACCTCATGAAGATGGAGACAGAGCTTAGTCTCATGCAAACGGAAGGCAAAAAGGTAGCCTTATGTAAGTGGAAGGCAGAAAGTTAGCCTTATGCAAGTAGAGGTAGAGCTTAACCTCATGCAGATGGAGACAGAACATAGTCTCATGCAAGTGGAAGTCAGAAAGGTAGCCGTATGCAAGATTAAATAAATGACAGTAGAGTTTCTTAGCTGGTAGTAGATTGCGATATTGTGATCGTTGTGAGAATTGTAACTGTGCGGCATTGTTTGTGATGATAGCAAGTGTCGGTGGGTGCGACAGCTTTGAAAATCGTATCTTTGAGCAATGTTTGTCCTTTGGGCAGACAGTAAATCTTGAGCTTTTGCAATCTTTGTACCTGCATCCAAAGAAAAATCGTGAGTTCTGTAAATGGAGAAGGTTGGTTCGTATCCCCGCTAGCTTTTCTTGACTTGTGCACTAGGTCTGATGATCTTGTTCATATCATCGGGGTAGCATTTGCTAAACAGATCTGTTTTCAAGAATAAGTATGCATGACTTGTAAAAATATAGTATAAACATATATTTTAAAATAGTTTAGATGAACTGACGACCGTGACACGGTTCAAGACATTGCAACCTCTCCTGCTACGGAATTTTGAGGGTCCTTCTCAAAATTCTGCCCCAGTTTGATGAGTTGACGCTTCTGACTGTTGCGCACGCGGCGATCGACTGAACTCGCTTCGGAATTTTGAGGGTCCTCCTCAAAATTCTGCCCCAGTTTCCAATTGCGGGGAAAAATAAAATTTTTATTGAATTGTGATCGAACCCATAGGGCGGCCTATGTATCCCCTCTTAAACGGGAATCAGGTCCGGCGTAGTTAAATTTACATCATTGATGGAAGCATAAAATATTACACATAATAGCGTTTGACAGCATCTGAATTGATTGGCTTTGGCCAGACTTCTCCGTCCATTTCTGCAAGTATAAGAGCTCCTCCTGTCAATAGTCGGTGAACTATATACGGACCTTGCCAGTTGGGAGAGAATTTCCCTTTGGCTTCATCTTCATGTGGAAAGATCTTCTTCAACACCAGTTGCCCTGGTGCGAACTGTCTTGGTTTGACTCTCTTATTGAAGGCTTTGGACATTCTATTTTGGTAAAGTTGTCTGTGACATACTGCATTCATTATTTTCCCGTCTATGAGGGCTAGTTGCTCATAACACCTCTTTACCCACTATGCATCGCTGAGCTCAGCTTCTTCTATGATTCTCAAGGAAGGAATCTCAACTTCGGTAGGAATGACAGCTTCTGTACCATAAACCAGCATGTAAGGGGTTTCCCCTGTTGACGTGCGGACTGTGGTGCGGTATCCCAGTAACAAAAATGATAGCTTCTCATGCCACTGCTTGTGCTTTTCTATCATCTTCCTCAGTATCTTCTTGATGTTCTTGTTGGCAGCTTCTACAGCCCCATTCATCTGAGGTCTGTAGGCTGTGGAATTCTTGTGTTTGATCTTGAAAGTCTCGCACATAGCTTTCATCAGGTCACTGTTGAGATTGGAGCCATTGTCGGTGATGATTGATACTAGAACTCCGAACCGACAACAATGCGATCACGGACAAAGTCTGCCACGACTTTCTTGGTCACTGCTTTGTAGGATGCTGCTTCGACCCATTTAGTAAAATAATCAATTGCTACCAAAATTAATGTGTGTCGATTTTAGGTGGTAGGCTCGATCGGTCCAATGACGTCTATGCCCCAAGCGGCGAAAGGCCAAGGTAAGCTTGTTGCATTGAGCTCGTTTGGAGGTACCTTTATCATATCTGCATGTACCTGACATCGGTAGATTTTCCGGACATACTAGATGCAGTCTGTTTCCATAGTCATCCAAAAATAACCTGCTCTGAGTATCTTCTTAGCCAAAAACAAAACCATTCATATGCGGGCCGCATGTCCCAGCATGAATCTCCTCAAGTAGCTTGGATGCTTCTTTTGCGTCGACACATCTTAGTAATCCCAAATCAGGAGTTCTCCGGTACAAGATTTCTCCACTATGAAAGAAGTTGTTGGACAATCTCCAGAGCGTGCGTTTTTTAGTATGATTTGCGAGCTCTGAGTATTCTCCCTTTGACAAATACTCCTTGATGTCGTGGAACCATGGTTTTCTGTCTGCTTTTTCTTCAACATGGGCACAGTAGGCTGGCTGGCTATGGATCTTCACTAGAATAGGGTCAATGAAGTTCTTATCTGGGTGTTGTATCATGGATGATAGAGTGGCCAATGCATCGGCGAACTCGTTCTGAATTCTTGGGAGGTGCCGAAATTCTATCTTTGTGAACCTCTTTCTCAATTCCTGCACGTGGTGCAGATACGACAGTATCTTGGAATTCTTAGTAGCCCATTCTCCTTATACTTGGTGTATTAGCAAATCTGAGTCACCAATCACTAATAGCTCCTGGACGTTCATGTCAATGGCCATATTGAGCCCTAAGATGCAGGCTTTATATTCCGCCATATTGTTGGTGCATAGGAATCTGAGTTTAGCAGACACCGAATAATGTTGACCAGTTTTCGATATCAGGACAGCTCCAATGCCGACTCCTTTAAAGTTCGCCGCTCCATCAAAGAACATTCTCCAACCGTCATAGGATTCTGCAATGTCTTCTCCTTTGAATGATACCTCTTCGTCGGGAAAATACGTTTTCAGGGGTTCGTATTCTCCGTCCACGGGATTCTCAGCAAGATGGTCTTCCAGTTCTTGTCCCTTAACTGCTTTCCGAGTCACATAAACAATGTTGAACTCACTTAGAAGGATTTGCCACTTGGCCAGCTTGCCAGTAGGCATGGGTTTCTAAAAGATATATTTCAAGGGGTCCATTCTTGATATGAGATATGTCATGTACGAACAGAAGTAATGCCTTAGGTTTTGTGCTACCCAAGTTAAAGCACATGAGGTACGTTCCAATAAAGAATACCGTGTCTCGTACGAAGTGATTTTCTTGCTCAGATAATAAATAGCATGTTCTTTTCTCCCTGTCTCGTCGTGCTTCCCCAGAACGCAGCCGAAATCTCCATCTAATACTACAAGGTAGAGTAGCAAAGGTCTACCTGGCTCTGGCGGTACCAAGACTGGTGGTGTTGACAAGTACTCCTTAATTCTGTCGAAGTCCCTTTGACAATCATCGATCCATTTGGTCGTGACATCCTTCTTCAGCATCTTGAAGATCGGCTCACATATAACTGTAGACTGCGCTATGAATCGGCTGATGTAGTTAAGGCGCCCTAGGAAACTCATCACATCTTTCTTGTTCCTTGGTGGTGGTAACTCTTGGATGGCTTTGACCTTTGACAGATCAAATTCTATCCCTCAACGGCTGTCAATGAACCCGAGAAATTTCCCAGCAGGAACCCCGAATGAACACTTTGCGGGGTTTAGTTTCAAATTGTATTTCCGCAACCTATTGAAGAACTTCCTCAGATCTTCTATGTGGTCGGTAGATTTCTTAGACTTGATAATAACATCGTCCACATATACATCAATCTCTTTGTGTATCATATCGTTGAAGATAGTGGTCATATCTCTCATATAGGTGGACCCAGCATTCTTTAGGCCGAATGGCATAATCTTGTAGCAGTAAAATCCCCATGGCGTAATGAAAGCCGTTTTCTAAGCATCTTCCTCATCCATCCAGATCTGATGGTAACCAGCGAAGCAAGCCACGAATAACTGTAGTTCATGCTGGCGCAATTGTCAATCAAGATGTGTATGTTTGGCAAAGGGAAATCATCTTTTTCTAGCCCAGTTGAGATCCCGGTAGTCGACACAGACTCTAACCTTCCCATGTTTCTGTAACGACCCAGCCGGTCATTTTGTGTGTTGGGACTTTGTTCCCGTGAATGACTCTTTCCATAGCGACTACTCGTGCCTTATGACTTGTATGGGCAGGTAGTTCGAGATTCGGAAGTGATCTGGCCAGTTCAGGAACACTTGGTTCCTGAAGGCTAGCCTAGTTGGCTAATTTTGGTTCCGAGAAGCATTTTGAGCAAACGACCTCGGAATCGAGTTCTGACAGCTCCAGCAGCTCCGGATGATGATTTCGGACTTGGGAGTGTGTTCGCCTCGGGTTTCTGATGACCCAGGAGTATTTTGGCACCTGAATTGAAATTCAGGATTTCATATGATTTGAAATTCAGCCTGGAATTGGACCTCGTGATATCATGGTCGGAATGGAATTGGACCGAGCAGTATAGACCCGTTCGGCGTATTGATGAGCCATTTGATTTTTTCTTGAAATCCTAAGTTTGATCTAAGGGGTGTTGGAGAGTGATTCTTGGTTTGAATGATGTTTTTAGTGTTCTGGGAGCTCGAGCAAGTCCGTCATGTGATTTGGGACTTGTTGGTATAATTTGTCGAGGGCTCGGGTGGGCCCAGGGGTCTCCCGGACCCCGATCGGGGTCAAAAACCAGCAAAACTCATAGCTGGTGGGAATTTACTGGTGTGACCGCACCTGCGGTCCATGAGCCGCAGGCGCGAGGTTCGCACCAGCGGAATTCCCTTCGCAGGTGCGGCTCCTTCCGTTGGAGCGGCCTTCTCTTCGCAGGCGCGTCTCCGCAGGAACGGACAAAGGCCCGCAGGCGCAACCTTCCCCAGGGGCCCAGGCCATCGCAGGAGCGGCCTATTCTCCGCAGGTGCAGCTCCGCAGGCGCGGACAAATGTCCGCAGGTGCGAGAAATTCCCCCAATGCCCAGGCCATTTTTCGTAGGCGCGACCCAATCTTCCGCAGGTGCGAGTCCGCACCTGCAATCCAAAAGTCGCAGGTGCGGAAACTGCTGGGTAGTTCCATTTAAAAGGCCAAGTCGTTATTTCTTTCCCAAAAATCATTTTCCTCCATTGTTGAAGACCCCAAGAGCTCCAGAACGGGTATTTTTGGCCTAGGAACTCAGGTAAGTGATTCCGTAACCCTCCACATGTCATTTCTTCCGTTCTTTGAGAAATTTCCTCTTCCTAATTCATTGAAATTCATAAGAAATTATTGGGGGAAGAAAGACGGTTTTCATAAAAATGTGAATTCTGATTTTTGGGCCATTGAGGGATGATTAATTGAGTTAATCTTGATCCTTAGGCGACGTATAGCGCGTTTCTTCAAGAATTATAATTTTCCGGACGCCGAGGCTCGGAGTTGAATTTCCAAAGTACGTCAAGAATACGTTTTTGAGGAAATATTTGATAAATCCTCCTCGAATCCTCCTAAATTGATATAAGTGTGTGCTTTTGGCTAGTTGCAAGCCATCGAGGGTGATTCGGAGGATTCGTGCGACTTGTTGATTGGTCCGTTGGCCGGAGGAGCACTTGTCCAGGTGAGTCTCCTTTCCAAACTTTGTAAGGGGGAAATGTCCCCTAGGCTCTTTGTTGCTAATTGTACTTGTTGAGGGGGCTACGTACGCACCACGTGACGAGAGTCCGTATGTGGCATCTATATTGTATATTGGGTAGCCGTAGGACCCACGAGCATGTTCTAACTGTTTGTTGATATTATCTGATGCTTGTACGAGTTATTACTGATATATGATGAAACTTGAGCTATGATAGCTGCGAACCTAATGTACATAATATTCAGATAAGAATTATGAACTCCATCAATTGAGTAATTGTGTTACTCCTGATATAAGTGATAAAGAGCAAAGAATAAATGAGATAATGAGCCGTTGAGCTGGTNTTGTAAGCAAAGAGGATAATATGATAAAAATCCTAACTTTGGTTATCAAGTGAGATGTGAGTATCCGATCCCGTTGAGTGTGGGCGAGTCGGTACCACAGTGTCTAAATATACATATATATATGTATGCACCTATGCAGTCATATGCACGCATCCATGCATTCATGGCCCCCGAGTCACAGGTATGATTCGTGATCGGGGAGAACTTATCTTTACTTGCCCCTGAGTCACAGGTTTGATTCGTGATCAGGGAGGAATTACACTCATATTTTTACTAGCCCCTGAGTCACAGGTTTGATTCGTGATCACGGAGGATTATACTACTATTTTCATTGGCCCCCGAGTCACAGGCATGATTCGTGATCGGGGATAGTTTTACTTTGCACAGTCAGCACACGAGTCGCAGGTATGATTCACGATCGTGGGGAGCTTATCA